>JADQAV010000019.1:131531-240586 GCA_019775845.1 Myrmaecium sp. VS I D KN 1 | reverse complement strand
ACCCTAACCCTAACCCTAACCCTAACCCTAGTTGTTATCGAATCGGTAGTCGATTCGTCATCCCCGCAGCCCCGTACGATGTGGGTCAACGCTCTCTTTTGTGCGTCAGCTATAGAGCTTTTGTGGTAGTGATCAGCGTCGGGAATAACCTCATAAAGACGTTCATATGTACCCCTGATGGTCTTGGGATTTACTTCCTCGCCGACGGGGAAATATACATAGGTGAACGGACCCTTGCGGTTTCTGGTCCGGCTGGGGAGGTCTTGAGGTCTGAAACATACATGCAAACAGAAACGCGCTCGAGAAACGTTTTATCTAGGAGGGCAGTACGCTTTATTAGAGCAGGATACACTCGATCCTAGAAGGCAGAACATAGGTACAGCCGCAAAAATCTCGGAGGATCTACCTACCGTCTGAAACAACGCGTCGAAACAAGGAGGTGCATGTATGTATCACCAGGGTGACCTATAGATGGAGTATGCGAAGCGGATACTCGAATTCTGACATTCCGAAATTCCTGTTTAGTCCTACTTACATACTAGCGGTCTCAGAATAGCAAAACATCATCCCATCCTCGCAAACCACCCCCCAAAACAAACATCAACTAGAACCGGAAGAAAAAACCAAAAGCAAAACGGCCCTCACGGCAAAAACCGCTCCCCCTTCAACCTCGGCACCAGCGCCAAATCCCTCACATCCCCCTGCCCCAACAACCAACACAAAAACCGCTCCGACCCCATGCCCCACCCACTCGTGCGCAACGCCTGCGCCTCGCGAATGCCCAAATACCACTCATACCTTTCCCGCGGCACCCCATGCTGCGCCAGCGCGGCCGCCGCCTCCGCGGGTGTCCCATGGCGCTCGCCCATCCCCAGCGTCTCGCCGAGGCCGAGCAGCAGGTCGGCTGCCTTCGCCTTCGCCCCTTCCGTTCCAGGGACGTATGCTTGGTAGAAGGGCACTGAGAGGTGGTCCATCTCCGTCAGCCAGATGGGGGTCCCGCCGTGTTGGGCGAGCAGCGCTTGTTCGCCGTGGCGGGTGAGTTTGCGTCCGTGGCCCGGGGAACCGGGGACGACGTACTCCCAGCTGGAGGGGGAGGGGAGGGAGGCGATGGCGGTGTCGAGGGGGATGCGGGGGAAGCCGGTGGCTGGCTGGTAGGTGGAGAGGAGGGTGGTGAGGTGCGCGGTACTGCCGGCGATGCGTTGGATGAGTGGCCCATGCTGGGCGAGCATGGCGCGGGTGAGTGCGATAATGTATGCTTCGGCGGTGCGGATGGCGTCGTCCATGGTGCCGTGCAGCTCGCATTCGACGTGGAAGAATTGGTTGAGGTGGGTGGCGTCGTGGTCCTCGCCGCGGAAGGAGGGCGAGATGTAGTATAGCCCGGGCGTCGTTGTGTTGGCGTCAAAGCGGAGCAGGTATTCGAGTGTGAATTGCATGCTGTCGGCGAGGTAGGTCGGTTGCCCGAAGAGGTCGATTTGCACCGGCTGGCTGTCGGATCCGAGACCCATGGGGGAGGAGATGCAGTCGGTTGTGAGCGGTGTGAGGGCGTACTTGTATCCGAGCTCGTTGTGGAAGTAGTCCGTCGTGGCGTGGAAGAGGGTGTTGAGGATTTGAAAGATGCCCCGGTACCATGGTGATTTGAGCGCTTGCAGGTAGTGTGTGCTCGGCTCGCGCCACGTCTTGGTCGGCACGATTGTACGCAGGGTATTAGAGGCGGAGGTGAGCTTGATGCGCAGCTCCTCCAGGTCCGCGGGGTCGGCCATCGGTCCGGGTTTGGACGACACGGATCCTCCGTATTGATCGCTGAAGGCAGCTTCCATTGGCGGAACTCCGTCACCGCTGCCGAGGATGGGGATCAGCTTGGCATGCGCCCAGTTGATCTCCATGCCCTCGAAGATCAGTCCCACCCGGGAGGCGCCCAGGGTGGATTGCTCGATGAGCTTGCTGGCATCCCAGATGGCGCTCGCGAGGTCGTACAGGTCGCAGTCGTCGAGGGCTAGGATGTCGCTGTCGAGGTGCTTGCGAGGCACCAGCACCGTGTAGCCCGGCGTGTTCCCAAACGGCGTGAGGAAGGCGACATGTGACCGGCTCTCCCAGACGCGCCACTGCTCGAGCTCACCGCGGATGATCTTAGCGAAGAGGTTGTCGCGGACGTCACCCTCGGCAAGGCAGGTGCTGTCCATTGCAGGGGCTTGACCGCCTGTAATCTGGGCTTGGATCTTAGTAAGAGTGTCATTGTCAGACTTAGGACCATTCTTAGAGGAAATGTAGCTAGGGTAGGAAGTATGGTACTCCTCGTCTGCGTCAAGAGCAGGCTTCCATTCGGCTGAGACACCATGGAGAGGGATCAGGAAGACTTGGTCGTTGGCGGTGGCGACCAAGGCCACCCTCTGCGTCTCCGTCGCAGCCTTGACGATGATGGCGACTTGCTTAATGGAGAGCAGCACCTGAGCGAACTGGTGCTTTGAAAGTTTGGTCAGGGATCCCGCCTTGACCCGCACAACCGTGTCGCCAGAGGTGGTCGGTCGTGAGGACACAAAGGCATCCACGTTTTCATCGGTGAAGAAGGGCGTGGCGTCCGTGGGCACGCGGTCTTTGACGATCACCTTGGACCAGACGCGCTGCCCGGGCTCGCTGGCAGCGACAAAGAAAGAGCCGGAAGTCTGCGCGAGGCGGACCTTGCCGGCAGCGTCAACAGTCAGGACGGCGCCCGCGGCTCCAGTCTTCTGCTGCAGCGTCTCCAGGATGGACTGCATGTCGTCGTGCGCACCGAGGGCGATGCGGCTGGCGATGGACTCGCGGAGGAAGGCGTCACCTTGGCCGGAGCAGGCCACGGCGATGCGGGAGTCGGCGAAGCAGCCCGCGCCGACAATGGCGGTGTCGCCGACGCGACCGGGAAGCTTGTTAACAACGCCGCCGGTGGAGGTGGCGACGGCCAGACGGCCGCAGCGGTCGAGCACGACGGCGCCGACGGTCTGGGGATGCTGGGGATGCTGGACGGAGGAGTGAGCGGAAGAGTGAGCGGAAATATCAGCGGAAGAGAGAGCGGAGCGGCAGTACTGCAGGCGGCGGGCGTGCGAGTCGAAGTGACGATTAGGGACGAGCGGAAGAGCGACGGAGGCGGCAAAGTCGTCGGCGGCGGGGCCGGCGAGGAGCGAGTGCGGGGTCGCCGCCATCACCGCGCGCGCCGCCCGGATCGGATTGCGGACGGCCCGACAGCAGGCCACCGCGCCCGCCGCCCCCGTGGCGCCGTCGACGATGCAGGCCTCGAGCTCGTGGTCGCCGGCGGCAGTATAGACGGCCCCCTTACCCGCGTTGAAGAAGACGCAGTTCTCCAGCGCCGCCACCGCCTCCTCCGCGACCGTGACGGCCGGACTGCCCGCCGCCAGCTGCGCCTGCGCCTCCCGGGTCACCACCTCCAAGAGGAACTCCACCAGCTTCGTTTCATGCCGTTCAAGACCGAATTCTTCGCCCGCTCCGGCGTGAATAGCCACCGTACCGACATTCTTCTCCTCTCCAGACGCTTCTTTAGCCATGCTCACCGCGAATCCGGCGAGGACCTCCAGTCCCCTCGTCGGGTACATCTGCTCCACGCCCGCCACTGCCGTCGCCAGCGCACCAAGCCGCTGAAGGTTCTCACCAAAGCGCCGCAGGAGCAGGTCCGTCTTGCGTACAAACCGACCGGTACCCGTGACGCAGACCGTGAGCCGGTCCTGCTTCCCCATATACGTCAGCGCAACCTGGTCCGGCGCGAAGACGTTGGCCTCGACCGCCTCGACGTGGTCCACCGCGACGGCGCCGGTGAAGTAGGCCGCCGGCCTCTGGAACCGCGTCAGCACCCCCAGCGCCGTGCTCCGCGCCTCGGACTCCGGCAGCGTCTCCAGCGCGGAGCGCAGCAGCATGATGCCCGGTCCGACTGCGGCGCCGTCCCGGATCCGACGTACGTGCTGGTTGTACGTGTCCACGCTTGCGAGAAAGGCTTGCAGAAGCTTCCCTTCCGGCTCGCCCGCGGCTGCCGCCTTGAGCAGCGCGAGCGATTCTGGTGTGACGACGTAGTTGGGATCACACCGTCCGTCCTTGAACGACCGGACCGATACTGGCTCCACGACGAGGCCGCCGCTCTCTCCGATGGAGAAGAGAGCTGCTTGGAACGCCAGCTGTGTGGTGACGTTCAACAGCCTGCTCGATCGGAGGAGGTCGAGCACATCCGGTGGTTGGGGAATATCCATCGTCCTCCGCTCCTTCGCCAGACTCTCAGAGGGAGAAGGAGCTTGCACCGACATACCCCTGAAGGATCTAAAATCCACCTCCTCCACCACAGCAGCGTAGTGGGCGTCCATCACAGCCCCAACACCACCCTCCTCCAACAACCTCACCATCGCGCCCTGCACCATCCCCAGCAGCCGCACAATCACGCCCCCATCCGCCACCGCATGATCCACCCGGCCCCCCACCGCCCCATCCGCAAACACCGAAAACCCCATCGTCGCGTCCGAATACACATCCCGCCCATCCGCCCGAATCACCCGCAGTCGCTCCTGCACATCATCCCCAACCACCTCCTCATGCAGCGCCACCGACACCAAACTCGACTCCATCCTCTCCACCGCCTCCGGGCTGTGCTCCCGCAGACGCGCATACTCCTCCGCCCACCGCGTCCGATCCAGCATCGTCGACATGCCCGCCACGCTCAGCGCACCCGGCTCCGTCTCCGCAGCATCAAGAACGCCTTGCACTTGCCCCGCCAGGACTCCAGCATCGACAGGACGCATCGTAGCGTCTAGAACATCAAGGCAAAACGCCCTTCCCCGCCTCCACAACACGACATGCCTTGCCCGCGGGAACGTCACCAGCGCATCCTGTTCCGTCCCCGGCCGTCGCGTGGTCGCGAAGAGCTCGGCGAGCTGGCGGGTCTCGAAGCGCTTTGCGGAGCCGTCGCTGCGGATGATGTCGAGGGTGGCGGGCGCGGTGTAGAGCTCGGCGATGGCGCGGAGCAGCGCGGCGGTGGTGGTGGCTTGGCTAAGCCGGCGTCCTCCTCCTGGGTTGGGGAGGGTGAAGGTTAGGCTGGTTTCGGCGGGTGGTGTGCGAAGGGAGAGGAGGAGGGTTTTGAAGGATGTGGTTGCCCAGTTGTTGGTGTTGGGATTGGTGGAGGTGGAGAGATGCTGGGTGAGGGCGTTGAAGGCGGGCTGGAGCGTGGGGTTGAGCGTAGCGAGGCTGGTGGTGAAGTGAGAGTGTGTTTTGGAGTCGAGGAGGGTCTGCGTGATACGGGTGATGTCGTTGAGAAGGGGGTCCAGAGAAGGGAGGGAGTAGGTGGGGAGGGAGGCATCTGCTTGAGCGGAGGCTGAGTGGAGATCGATGGGGGATGGTCCCATGGTCTTTGTTGGCTTGTTGAATAGGAGAGGCATTGTTTGGAGTAGGTTTGAGAGTGAGGGAGTAGAAAAGTAAGTCGATCTGGAGGGGTGATTATAAGCAGGCTGTCTTCAAGATTTCGTTCTTTGTTGTCTCTTTTCGAACGTGAAGATGTCTGGACTTATATAGTTGTCTCTTCCTTAAGGGGAGGTAGATGGCATGTCCTCCTTCCCGTGCGATGTCCTTCCCATCGCACAATCTGCCAACTCCTCTCCATCTCTGCATCCGACTGCTACCCCAAGATAGCAACATACCGCAAGAACCATAACTTGACATAAGCTCGGAAATTTCAACGCCATAACGAGTCTGCTCAGCCGTGCAGGTGACATGGATGCGGCAGGTTGGAGATCATTCTGATCCAACGCCCAACATCAGGTCAGCCTTTCGGGGGCGGTCGTCCATCCCAGCGCAACTCATCATTTATCGTGATCTTCCGCTTCGCGCAAATCTGTTCGCGGAGGCTCAGGTGAAGCTTCTGAGCCCCCAGATGATTTACGGGTACAGTCAGATCGCAGGAGTATCTGTGGCACCGTCAGATCTTGTGGCAGTGGTTGGGATTCCTTTTTTTCTGTTTGGTTTTCTTTTCTGAGCCGCTGTGGTGCGACGCGACACCTCACTTATCTACAAATAGAACAAGCCCGTACGTTACACAGAGGTTTGGCGGGACGTAGCCACCAGGGGCTGGGTATGCCTCCCATTGTCTTTATTTACCAAGTTTGGTTGTTGATTCAATTTCACGAGGAGGATTATCGAGAACATCGGCCAGGTTTGTTCAGAGGATTGCCGTTAGGGACGAGAAGGCTTGCAACCAGAGTGTCAGTACTGTAGATTTCGGGGTAAAATTCCTTCAACGGAAGGATTCTGGGCTCCCGCGCACACGTAAGCCGTTGTCCTGCGCTACCCTCTTTACGGATGCTGTTGGTCTCTCGCCGTTGAAAGGCTGTAGGGCTGGAAGGGTATCGGGGGCAAGGCGGTGGCACAGGACGCCAGTACCGCCTCCCAGTGGCTCCGCCTTACCGTACCAGGTCATCATATTGCCAGACGACGCGCCGGGCTCGTGTTTGTCAGGAATAAGGCTGCTAAATTGGATGTCTCTGCACTATAGACCCAGGAATTCCCCAGAGACTAACACGTGTGACATCGGCAGACAGCAGGGTGTCTAGAGCATGCCACTCAGCACATGCTCTGTAGTAGCACAGTTGTTATATTTCAGAGCAGTCAGAGTGCTCCAGAGAGCGTCAATAATGAGATTTCAATGAAGGCAGAAGTTGGGGCACAGCCGACCAGCGGTGTAACTGTAACTGTGCTATACATATCTGGCATGGGGGCCAAATAGGCGTTGGAGTCGCTGTTAGTGGGAGCCCCAAGTCAGTTCCAAACGATGAGTATACCATCCCCTCATCTCAGAGGTCGTTCATTTGTGAAGCCCCAGAATGGAGGTTCTCCCGAGACTTCAGCAGCGCACATCGTCTGAACGTGCGTGACCAACGTCACTTAGCATTGATGGAGTCTCTGAGTTTCTGGTGCCAGGACTGAAAGCTCGCAGATACATGTCAAGATGCAAAGACTTCGAGATATCATCCGGTTACAAAGAAAGGGAAGGGATCTAGAGTCGACCATTGCAGGCCATGTGGTGGAGCAAAAGAAAAAGCCAAGCATCTCCTACTTTGCGATCTTCAGCTATTCCTCCCCAAGAGATCGATTGCTACAGATATGCGGCCTGCTGGCGTGTATAGTCTCTGGAACAGCGCTGGTGAGCAGAGCCCCCATGCCCAGCTCATCATGGATCCTCTCGCTGACCTTCGAAACAGCCTCTCATGACAGTAGTCCTCGGTTCTCTAACGACGGTCTTCACCAATGCGTCGCATGGCGAAGCCGGGTCTGATTTCCAGCACCACATTAACCAGCGAGCACTTTACTTTATCTACATCGCCATCGGCATCTTCATCACTACATACATCTCCACCTACTGCTGGATCATCTCCGGCGAGAACACGACGAGACGGATCCGAGTAGCCTACCTGCGATCGACACTCTCCCGTGAGATCAGTTTCTTCGACACCACCTCCACCAGCGCCATCGAGGCACGGCTCTCTGCAAGCATGAAGATCATCCAAGAAGGCATCTCAGAAAAGGTCGGGATCGTGCTCTCGTCGCTGTCCACCTTCGTGACTGCCATGATCGTGGCGTTTATCCGCGATTGGCGGGTCGCCCTGGTCGTCAGCAGTGTCATACCCGCGATGGTGGTCTTCACCGGCCTCACCTCCACCGCCATCGGGCGGCATGCCAAGGCTGTTATGGATGCAGAGGCGGAGGCAAAGGGGTTTGTGACGGATGTGTTGGCTGCTCCCCGGGTTGCCCAAAGCCTTGGTTCCATCAAGGGCCTTGGCCAGCTTTACGACCGTAAGCTGGCCGCCTTGAGCCTACCCACGCGATATAAAACGTTCTGGGTTGGCATGATCAGAGCGCTCATCCCTGTCATCCTTTTCTCCGCGTATGCGCTCGCCTTTTGGGAAGGCCATAAAGCCCTGGCTTCCGGTCGGGTAAGCACAGGGGCTGTGGTCAACATCCTGTTCGCCGTCATTCTGGCCGCGTTTGCGTTGGGGCAAGGGGCGATGCATCTTCACGTCTTCAAAGCGGCGAAAGTAGCGGCGCAGGAGGTGTTTACGGAGATTAACAACGTCCGCACCTCATGTCAAACGTTCGAGCAGTCCGATCACCCGCCGGCAGTTAGCAGTGTCTCACAGGATCCACAGGCGGAAAAGGGTTTGGCGAGCCTCCATGGAAGCATTCAGCTTCGCAACATCCGATTCTCATATCCTTCACGACCGGACGTGATAGTCCTGGATGGCCTTGACCTGGAGATCCCGGCCAGAGCTACCACCGCTCTCGTTGGTGCGACCGGATCAGGGAAGAGTTCAATCATCTCATTAACCTCGCGCTTCTACGAAGCCAACTCGGGAGCAATCCTCATCGACGGTATACCGCTGTTTCGGTGGGATATGGACGCCCTCCGCTCGCAGACGGCTCTGGTCGCGCAGGAGCCGCAGCTATTCTCTGCAACGGTCTTCGATAACGTGGCGTACGGCCTTCTTGGGACACCCATGGAGAGAGAAAGTCTTCCAGCCAAGCGCGAGCGAGTCCTCGCAGCGTGCCAGCTGGCGAATCTGGCAGATGTCATCGCAAGCCTTCCCTGCGGCCTCGACACACAGCTTGGCGATCGCGGCGTGCGGCTCAGCGGTGGACAGGAACAGCGACTGGCGATTGCCCGGGCGTTGGTACGCAATCCACGTTTTCTGCTCCTGGACGAAGCGACAGCGAGCCTCGATGCAGCCTCGGAGAAGGAGGTGCAAGCCGCTCTGAACAGCGCGTCGGAGGGGAGAACGGTGGTCATGGTGGCGCATCGGCTGAACACGATCCGTGATGCAGACGTGATTGCTGTGATTGATGGCGGGAAAGTGATCGAGAAGGGGACGCATGAGGAGTTGATGCGCATAGAGGGCGAATACTACGCCCTTGTCCAGACACAGGCGGAGAGCCTTGCTGAGTCAGGTTACGACAGTCACGGTCTCCAGAAAGCAAGTGGGCCAGGATCGTCGATTGATATATCTGAAAAGCTTTCTTCCACACTGGTGGACCGATCGTCGTTCCAGAGCACCATTTCTCCTCTTCCAAAACCTCGACCATTTACTGTCGCAGCCTGGTTCTCCTCCTACTGTACAGAGGATCTCTTCTCGCTCTTCATCGGCCTCTTCGCATCCATCGCAAGCGGCACCGTCTTCCTCTGTATGTCGCTCGTCTTTGCCAATCTCATCATCCTTTTCGCTACCCCCTCCATCCCGGGCTTTACCACCTCCGTCCACCACTACTGTCTGCTTTTTCTTGATATCGCGCTGGGCGCATTCGTAGCTAAGCTCGGATCCTCGGTCCTCCTTGGACTCAGCGCCCAGCAGTCCATTGAGAAGCTTCGCCGCACCACTTTCCTCTCCATCCTGAGGAAGGACATCGCCTGGCTGGAGGGGATGAACCAATCGGCGAACAGGTTGGTAGACAGGGCTTTTGACGACCCTGGACGTGTAGAGGGTATCTCAGGTAATGCTCTGGGCGTATACCTATCAGTGGTGACAAACCTGCTCTGTGCAACGATCCTATCCAGTGTGCTGGACTGGCGGCTTCTTGCCGTTGTAGCGGTCGCCATCCCCGCCCTCCTTGGGTCTGGTTACACGCGCACCAAAGTCCTGGGCAATTTCGAAGTGAGGATGCAAAAGGAGAGGCTTGTGCCCGTTGCCATCGCCAACGAAGCCCTTTCCGCCATCCGAACGGTACGGTCATTCAGCATGGAATGCTATGTCCTGCAGACCTACCATGAAGCTCTGACTGATATATCTTCCAAAGTATCACGCTCTGTACTCAGCACTGCTACCTTCTTTGCGTTCTCCGAGTGTGTGACATTCTTGGTCAACGCCTTTGTGATCTGGTACGGAGCTATGCTGATGCGAAAGGACTACATCGATGCGTACGACTTCTTCGCCTGTTTTATCGCCGTCACGTTCGGCGCACAAGAAGCTGGCGAGTCCTTCCTCTACGCGTCCGACTCTTCCGCTGCCCTTTCGGCCATCAGCGCCATCTACGAGGTCGTCCAAGGGCAGAAACCTCAGGCTTGGCCGAGCGTCTTCAAGACGTCAGCATTCCCGCCTTCACTAGCTTTACCTGGCTGGGCTTCACCAGTACCTGCCATCCACTTTCAAGACGTCAGCTTCAGCTACCCGTCGGCCCCGCATATCCCAGTCCTCCGCAACGTCTCGTCCAGCATCCAGTCGGGTCAGCATACCGCGCTTATCGGGCCATCCGGCAGCGGCAAGAGCTCCATCATCGCCCTCTTGGAAGGCTTCTTCAGCCCGACCAGTGGCCACATCCTCGTGAACGGAATCCACCTATCGACCTTCCTCCGCAATCACAACGAGTTAGCCCGTTACCGCCAATCCATCGGCTACGTCAGCCAGGAACCCGTTCTGTACCCGAGCACCATCGCCGAGAATATCCTCCTCGGCCTCGACACCGACGACAAGAGCGACAAGCAGCAGCTCATAGAAGAAGCCTGCCGGGCCGCCGCGATCTTCGACTTCATCGTCTCCCTCCCAGCGGGCTTCCGCACCTATCTTACCTCCGGCCGTACCACCCAGCTCTCCGGGGGCCAGCGCCAGCGCCTCGCCATCGCGCGCGCACTTGCACGTCGACCACAACTCCTGCTTCTGGACGAGGCGACCAGCGCGCTGGATGTGCGCACCGAGGCCCAGGTGCTTTCAGGTATACGCCGCTTCATGCGCGGCGGAACGGTAGTACATGTCACACATCGCCCTATGGTTATGCATGCAGCAGACGCATGTATAATTTTAAGGGAGGGGCAGGTGACAGCACCGAAGTCGGAGAGGGTAGAAGATCCGAGTATAACCTAGATGAAGGCTAGGGGAATGAAAGGCTACTGGGATAAACCAGCCCCTATCACGATCGGCGAGCGATTTCCAGCATCTACCAAGTGCACAACGTGCCTGCAGCTGATGACAGACTTGGAGGTAGGTGGGTGGTACGAAACTGCATCCGTTGCCCAAGTCCCCCATATCCGATATAATGCCAACATCGCCCGTATCTGAGCTTCTTTATGTTGCCCGGCCTTATATTTTCATCCGAAATCCGGACAGTAAGCGATTGATACATCAATCGCGTGCTTCCATAGCCGCCAGAGGCTCTAGAATCTCCTTGCACAGCCACGGCCAGTATTGCGTCGTAAGCCACTGCCGCACGCGGGCGACGAGTCGCAAGAGGGTAAAAATGCTCTGATAGCTTAATGTACCGCACGAGAGTGAGGGGATAGGCCCAAGGACGGTCTGCGTGGAGAGTCAGGCGGTAGTAGATCAGCAAGAAGATAGGCGACAACTTACGACTGCACCATGTTCATCCTTCCAGGTAATTTAGAACTCCCAGTCGTGCCCCAAAACGGTCCAGCCGATGAAAGGCCACAGCAGGCCTCCGGTCGGCGGCTCCATGTCATGCCCCTTCACCGCTAGGGAGTGCACTTTATCAAGGCCGGCTGCGGACCACACCGCCAGCTGTTGTACGGCCTCGCCATTCGCATCGGCGGACTTGACCTCAACGCCACATACCATCGGCAATCGGCTGGTGTAAGCATCCCCCATGTGATTGAGCGTAATATCAGGATGTACATGAATAACCGCATTGAGGGCAGACTCGATGATACTGTTATACGGATTAAATGCGAGCGCGAAATCCGCTTTCCGCTGGACGGGGCGGCCATTGATAACGGGTAGATGCTCGGTCTCAATATGCCTGAAATTGCCTGAACAGTGATCATTATCAGCCCCAGAAGGAGTCTTAAACGCGGTTTTTGTGGCTTACACATTGCTAAGTTCGAGCATGTCATCAAGAGGAACGAATTCCGGCTGCAGGACGGCTTGCACTACCGCCATCCACGCCCCTTCATCCTTCCGACGATTGAAGCAACGCTCCGCCATTGTGAAGATACGCTGAACGTGCTCCCAGAGCGCATCGTCGGCCACCTGGTGTTTGCTCACGTAGTACGCCGTTTCGGGAATCTCAAAGAAGCCATCCGGGTCGACGTGCTCGAGTCGCTCCTGTGGCCCATCCATCAGTAAGTCCTTTCGCGATCAGGGCTTAATGTACCTTAAGGCTGGAAGGGATCGTGCCGACGGTAAGACCTTCTGTCAAATATCTCCGCAGGCCTGTAACTAAATCATGAGGCTTCAAACTTGGACCAGGCTGGCGGATTTGAACAGGCGGTTTGGCCGCCTCAAGATGTATGAGCTGGCGGCGTGGACTCCGCGACCCGCTTCTGGACGACGGAGCTTTTGGTGTAAGAATGATGCGTTGGGAGATAATACTCCGGCTGGAGTACCCGCTGGCGATTGAAGGATCGTTTATTAAATCAGAAGTAGAGGCAGCGAGATCATCGACATCAGCACTGTACTTAGTTGCAGAGAGGGACGCAGAGGATGCGACTGAGGTAGGTAATGAGGAGAGCCATCGGGAGAATTTCGTTTCCATGTTCCATTAGGTGTTCGATCACAGGCAGAGGGAGCATCCGTGATACAGCGATAGGAGATGTGACGTGTTTGGGGAAGTGCGATCTGGGGTTTAGAGTCCGGGGTTCGGGCGATAATATTATCTTTATCTTTAGGGCTGGTTCGGACCGTGCGCAAAGGATAAAGTAGGATACCAGGAAGCGCGCTGAACTTATACTTATAATAGTATTTTATAAGAACCCTATGATACGGGTTTTTCTCTATATAAACTAGTATATATAAAGATTAAGGCTATATAGATATATGTCTATAAAATCTATTATATTAATTCATTATTAAGTAGTATTATATGGAATTATAATTAAACTTAGAAGTATATAGTTAATTCTCTTTATAATTAGTACTATTAGTCGGCCCTAGCTATTAATAGTAGTATTAGTCACGCACCTGGACCAATATGTATATACATACCTACACTCCTGCCCTAAGGAAATACCTACGACAGCAACGTTGAATGGTACCTGTTTCGATCTGCGGTGGCAGGTGTGCCGATCTGGAGGATCACGGTGTCGGTGTCCGCTGTAGGATGTGCGGTGTCGGGATAGGTAAGTAAGGGCCGCTGATGTCATTGCCGCCGGCTTTGCCTAACGTCTTCCCCCGGGGGGGTTCGATGAGGAGAAACAGGAGGAGGAGGTGCTGTGTCCCGAAGAAGACAGAGTGATTGATCAAGGTAGGATTGATGAATATAAAAGACTGGGACGATAATGATAGACTGAGGTGAAGTCGAAGAAGCCGTCTTCAACATTCGCAAACATTTCACTCCAACACCATGAACCCCGTCAACACCAAGCCATACAATCTTCCGTCCGACGCGACGTGGCTCAGTAAGTGAACTAAATTGCTCTGCCTCTTCTCCCAGAGTCTATCCATACTAAGATCCCACCCAGTAACCGGCTGTTCCTCCGGCATCGGTCGCGCACTCGCCTCCCTCATCGCCGCACAGCCAGGCCAGCGTCTCATCGCCACCGCGCGGAACCCCTCCACGCTCACCTACCTCCCCTCCAACAACCCCAACATCCTCAAACTCGCCCTCGACGTCACCTCCCCCGAATCCATCGAGCGCGCCTTCGCCGCCGCAGTATCTCACTTCGGGGGGCCCGCCTTCCACCTCGACGTCCTCGTCAACAACGCCGGGTACGCGCTCTCCGGCGACACCGAAGCGGCCACCGACGCCGAGACGCACGCGGAGATGGAGACGCTCTTTTTCGGGACGGCGCGGATGACGGCGCGGGCCGTGGGGGTGATGCGGCAGTCCCCCTCGCGCCGCCGTGGGGGGCTGATTATGAACTTGTCGTCGCTTGCGGGGCATTGTGGGTTTGCGGGCCATGCGTATTACCATGCGGGCAAGTTTGCGGTGGAGGGGTTTACGGAGTCGGTGGCGAGGGAGGTGCATCCGGATTGGAATAGTAGGGACCCCTTCTCCGTCTCTCCTCCCTTATGTTTCGCTAACCCGACCCTTTTGGTAGTTCACTTCTGCCTCGTCGCCCCCAGCGGGGTGCGCACCGCCTTCGAAGGGCACAGCAAAGCGCGGACGGCGGCGCACCCGGCGTATGCCGCGCCAGACATGCCGGCTCGACAGCTGGAGCGGTACGTGCAGATGGGGATCCAGAGCGGGAAGGGGATATTGGAGCCGGAGGCGGTTGCGGAGGCGATTTACCGCGTGGCGAGTCGTGGGGAGCGAGTCCCGCTGCACTTGCCCCTGGGGCCGACGGCGTGGAAGATGATGAGGATGAAGTATGAGGGGCTTCTGAGGGAGTTAGATGAGGTGAGGGAGATTAGTGCGATGGGTGGGGAGATCTGATGGGATGGGTGATGGACTCTAGGCTGAGTGAGACGCATGTCGTTTTCCTGGTGTGCTTCTTCTTTTCGCGTTACAAGGCTAGGTCAGCATTTTATGAATTGATGAAAGCGTCCGGAAATGGTGGATAGTATACGTATCGGTAAGCTTTCAGGCTAAGATCTCATAGCAAATGTAATCGCAAGTTTACACTCGCACAGTTAAGTAACACAACCCATCCCGCAACGAACTGCCGTCCTCCAAAGCAACCCCTCCCCCACGTCCGCAACCACACACACCCCCGCCGTCCGCGGAGTTAACACACCGCACACCGCACACAGGACGCCATCGACGCAGCCAGCTCCAGCATCACCGCCGCCTCGGGAAAGCGCCTCTCAGCTCGCTTCAGCCTTGATGAGAAACGCGCAAGCGATGATTGGTGGGATTCGCGAACCAGGGGGAGCCCGGGGTAGTCAGCTTACGCCCTCCATTCGGGGGGGCTGCGCCGCAAGGGTACAGTATCTATCGAGTTCCTGCTTTTGGGGGGGTGCGCCAGTGAGACGTGATATTGATCGTGTTCCCCGTATCGTGTGCGGTTGGTTCGCGGTCTCCGTGCCAGGACGCTGTGTAACCGATGGGGTCTGGGGGGAAGGGAGGGCATAAAGAGGAGGGCGTGTTGCTGTTGAAAAGGGAGGACGGACTTGACTTCCGTCTTTGCGAGTTTGTCGTTCCAGCTCTAGCTCAGTATCATGGCGACTCCAAATCTCTTCCGCTTCGGCGTTTCTCTGCTTTCTCTCTTCATATCATTTACCTCTGGTACATCTGCTGGATCGTCCAACAGCACACTAACCTGGACAACCTGCGCCGCCTACCCCATCCCCGGCCTCCAATGCAGCAACTTCACCGTACCACTCGACTGGAGCGACCCAAACGGCGCCACCATCACCCTCGGCATGACGCGACTACTCGCACGCAACCAAACCAACCGTCTCGGCAGCCTGATCTTCAACCCGGGCGGACCAGGCGAAATCGCCTCGGCGCAAGTCGCCTACACCGCCATGGCCGAAACACTCGGGATCCAATACTTCACCTTCACAGCAGGGGTGCGGGAGCACTACGACATCATCGGGCTCGACCCGCGGGGGGTCGGGATGAGCACACCAATCCGATGCAGCGCCACGATCTGGAACGAGCGCGTCTCACTCTTCCCCACCAACGACGCCGCCTTCGCCGCGCTACTCGCGCACAACATCGCCCTCGGCGAAAGCTGCCGCGCCCTCACCGGGCCGCTGGCCGAGCACGTCGACTCCGCCAGCGTGGCGCGAGACATGGACGCGGTGCGGGCGGCGCTGGGGGACGCGACGCTGCACCTGCTCGCGCTGTCGTACGGCAACGTGATCGCGAGCGCGTACGCGGAGCGGTTCCCGGAGCGGGTGGGGCGGGTGGCGCTGGATGCGGTGGGGGACCACTCGCAATCGGACGTGACGATGCTGTTTGCGGCGACGGAGGCGTATGAGGACGAGCTGGTGCGGTTTGCGGCGTGGTGTGAGGGGACTGCGGAGTGCGCGCTGTATGGGCGGGATGTGCTGGCGTTGTTTGATGAGCTGGTTGCGCGGGCGGAGGAGAGTCCGCTGCCGGCGCCGGGGTGCTCGACGACGTGCCGGGCGGATGTGACGGCGGACGAGCTCATCTTGAATGCGCAGGGCTTCCTCACGTTTAAGGAGCGTAACGACACCTACGGCATCGTCGGGTGGAACGGGCTGGCGCTCGCGCTGGCGGCGGCGGAGGCGGGTAACGCGACCGCGTTGTCGACCACCCTCGCGCAGGATGACGCCTCCGCCCTCTTCCCCTCGCTCGCCGTCGGCTGCCTCGACTGGGTCAGCCACGCGAAGTCCGCCGTCGACTTCCGCTACCGGGACCTGCTCGGCCGGGAGACGGGGCCGCACGTGCGGGGGCGGACCAACACGGCCGCCCTGCAGGCCGGCTGCGTCGGCTGGCCGCTGCCGGCGCAGAACCCGCAGCACACGCTGGTCGTGTCGCCGGACGTGCCGACGATCCTCCTCGTCAATGCGGCACACGATCCGGATTCGGCGTACGTTTGGGCGCATGGATTGCGTGAGCAGTTGCCGAACTCTGTCCTGCTTACGCGTGATGGGGATGGGCATACGTCGTACATCGTTAGTGGACCGGCTGCTGACGCTATTGATCACTTCTTGGTGACGGGTGAGGTGCCGGGCGATGCGGTGGTGATTGAATGAGGAGGGCGTTTAAGCAGCGTGGTTAGGTTGTTCACCTTCGCTTCAACGCGCAGTCTATCTACATGTGTAGATGAGTCCTAAGCTTCATAAGCTCTACATAGGTCAACCTATACCTCTATTAGTGATGCCAATTGCACGAAGTTTCGGCGATTGCGATGGGCATGAGTCTCGCGAAGTGGAAGTAGTATTCTCCCACCTCTGCCTGACTGAAGACTTTGGATGTAAATGGGTGGCACTATGTTTGCTGTACCTACCGGTATGTTATTAAACAGAGTGCTTCAGACCAAGTTCAAAGACACCGAGTGCACATCTCGATCACAGCTCCTCTGGAGAAGACCTTCGGGTATAAGGTCGCATTCTGGAGGATATATTCGTACTCCTTCACGCCATACATGGTGCGTCCGTCACTCAGAATGAATGAGAGACAAGTACATAGGTACAGCATATACAATCGACATCGAGCGTGTACAAGCAGGGCAGAGTACAGTGGTAGGTCCATCATGGATATGGATGTACCCAACGCCAAGCCATCATCCGGAAATAACGAGGCCGACAGGCGCGGACTACTATCTCCGACTCCTGATCCGCCCGGGCCAGTGGGGGGTGGGGGGACTTCCACCCGACGCTCCCCACATCGGACCCAGCAGCCGTATTGTGAACAGGGCGTCAGCCGGACGGACGGACGGAGAGGCTTGGCATCGTACGTTTCTCTGTCTTTTTCTCGAGCCATTCACGCGGAACGATTTTTCGAGATTTTGAAGAGGACGGGAAGATTTTTTACTTCAATTAACTATTACCCCTTCGTTCTTTTTCTTTTTCGAAGGGATAGAAACGAAAAATATGGGAGAAACGGATAGGTACATATGGCAGAGACGGCAAGGAACCGGGGGGGTGGAGAAAGAATCCTTACGGGCCAAGTGTTGCGTGGACAGGGAAGAAGGCTGTCATCATCCTTCATGAATCCTTCTTGTCGTTGAGCTGACGTCGGATGAGTTAGGGCTGAGCTGACGGGCTATATAGTATCATAATAGAAACTGGAATGGTTGTACAGTGCCGTCTGTACATGTAGGAGCTGGCAGAATGACATATGTACCTCACACGACGTCCGTCGATCATCAGCGTCAACCTTTCTCTATCTAACCGCCATCGATCCGGATCTTGGAGTAACGAAACATAGGTATCGTCATCCAGATCAACAGCATCAATACTATGCAGTGATGGGTAATACAGGTACAACCCACCAATCGTCAACGCTGGGAAACTCGGTTTGAAGCATCGGACCTCACCCGTTCCTCCGCCGTCGTCGTCCCCAGGCTGACGTTGTCCGTCGCCAACCCGCTCTTAACCGACAGTGGATCAGGACCCATGCTCTGTGCCGTGCCGGTGCCGAGGGAGGAGCTATTGTACGTTCGGGATCAATCAATGCAGTCGGAACGCGGCAAGGGCAGGGTGGAGAGAGGCCGCTTTTCGAAACGATACTTGCTTCTATACGGGCATTGGTGACAGCTGCATCAGATAACAACCTACGTTCCCGTCAGTTTGGGTTCGTTTTTACCTATACTGACTGATACCTCTACTTTGCTACAAATTTTCTTTTCGCCAGGCCTTTCTCTGCCACGGGACTATGGACCTCTTAGCGGTCATGCTGTAGTCGGGCGTCTACTAAGCAGCGGAGGATCCTCCGCCATCCGGCAGGGCTAATTGCTGCTAAGAGAAAGCTACAGAACAGGCATGTAGGGCTGTAGTTTACGCAGCGCCGCATCCGCCAGCAAACGACGTTACAGACAATCCCAAGGGTGCGAGAAAGAGTAAACAAACTTGACTCTCCACGCAGATACAGTCCTATCCGACCTAACAAAGAAAACATATGTACATTCGTTGTTTCCTTCCTTTTTCTTTCACTCCCCATACCAACAAAAATCCTTCCAAAAAAAAAAAAAAAAAAAAAAAACCGGCGCCGGGACCCCGTTCCACATTCTCGCTAGCCGTCGGGCCGGGCGCTTGGCACGGGAAGTCGCATACGCAAGCCCACCTGCCCACCCACCACCCGCCGGCCAGTTGGTCGGTCGTTTATTTCGTATGGAACAGCGGGGATGGGGGAAGGGCGGCACGGCGGGAACGGATAGGGCGGAAAAAGAAAAAGAAAGCGACAGGAGAAGGGGGACGAATTTGACGGGACTACTGGGCCCGGGGATGACTTCTCCAACACTTGGCGTGTGGATGGGGAATTCCGGGCACGAGGAATCTTCTTGTTTTGCAGTTGTCGTTCATGTCGTACGATGGGATTGGGTTTCGGGTGGCAAAAGGGATTCGTGTTGCTGCGAAGCAAAGTGAAGGAAGACATTCAACAAGGAAGTTCTCCGTCCAGGAGATCCACGCGCACGCGTACGAGTCAAGACAACGCTGCACGCTCCGAAATTGATTGTTCCCCATGATTCATACCTACTGTAACATCTGATACGATAGGTACAACCTACCACAGCCTTCTCTATGAAATCTGATACGAACCGGGTGGTAGAGAGATCCGACATTTTTTATCAGATGAACCCATCAACCGCAACCCCGTCACCCGTTACCCGGTGTCCCAGGTCCAGGTCAAAGGTCCAGGTCCAGATCGCCGGGAAGAGCATCGCAGATCTCTCTCTGTCACTGGTCGAGAGGATTGAGTGGTGGTGGTAGCGAGTCTAGCCTGACGTTACAGGGACTGAGTGACATAATCGTAACTCTGTCCGATAGCAAGGTACTGTATGTTGTTGAAGCGTTGAGTAGATCGGTATAGCCTGGATAATGGATGATGTGATGATGGTTCAAGGTTCCTTTACAATACCACCGCTAAGAGAACCACGCTGTATCACTCAAATAAGTGTTCAAGAAAAAGACCAACATAAAGAAGAAAATCACAACAGAAAAATTGAAGACAGAAAAAAAGCGATTTCCTTCCGATGTCGTGGCCCGGTCCAAGCCCACCGGCAAGAAAGACGACGCTTAGCCCGATTCTGTAATCTGATCCGCTGGGCGTCGGGCGGTGGCGCGGAGCTACAGATCCTTCGCGCGGCCGGGGCGCCCGCCATCTTATTAGATGGCGGCCAAAAAAATGGCGTGAACCTATCTGATAAGATTGGCCGCTCCATCGGCGCCCTGGCAGCTGGCTGGAGCTCGTCCATCTCTTGTCTAGTACCTAGCTGTGTGACGGCAGAGGGGGGAAGGGGGATGAAGGACGAAAGTTTCTTCGTCCTTGCTGGCCCTGGCCCTGGCCTGATGTGCTGGGGGGAGAAATCGGTGATTCAATACAAGTATATGCCCCTCCCACTTCCTCCCCTAAGATCCGTCCGGGGTTCCCAGCTTGTGAAACGCATTCACTTTTTTTTTCTTTTTCCCCTTGTTGTTACTAACCCAATCCCTTCTTCCTGGTTGAACCAGCACCGCCTCGTGTGACGAAAGAGAAGGACCACGAGTGAGAAAGACAAAGACAGAGACAAAGAGAAAGTCACGCAGCGCAGGAGAACATGGGTTTCCCTTCACTGCGGCCGACCTTCCGAAGGGCCACCACCGACGACACGGGCGTCTCGGTTGCGCTGAGCCGGACGGATGAATCCGCCAGCACCGCCAAACAGGGGCCGTCCACCCAGCAGACTCCCATCGACGTCGACGCCGAGGAGACGCACGAGGTCGACGCAACGGACGCGCCGGCCGACCGCCCCAGCGAGGATGCGCAACGCGGTCTGCAGGACGTCGAGGCGGTGACGCTGACCTGGTCGCGGGCGTCGCTGATCGCCGTCTTCCTTAAGTGAGTGTTGAACGAGTTCAATTGATTGCAGGAGTGGAAGTTAATCGTCAACAGCATCTGGATGCTGTACTTCGTCAACGCCTTCCAGTCCTCGATCCTCGACAGCCTGCTGCCGTACGTAACGAGCGCGTACGAGTCCCATGCGCTGCTCAACACCATCTACATCGTCGCCGACGCCATGTCCGCGGCCGTGTACATCCCCCTGGCTAAGGTGATGGACGTCGTCGGCCGTGCCGAGGGCTTCGCCATGATGGCTGTCTTCGCGACCATGGGTCTTGTCATGATGGCTGCTTGCAACGGCCTGGCAACTTTCTGCGCCGCTTATGTAAGTCTTGCCCTGCTGAACCCGAGGATGTGTGTGTGAATGAGAAGGAAGAGGAAGAGGTGGAGGAAAAGGAAAAGGAAAAAGAGTAGAAGTCTGAGAGACCCCACGCTAACCAACACATTCATCCACCAGGTCTTCTACACCATCGGCTTCGGCGGAATGACGTACTGCGTCGACGTCATCACAGCCGACTCCTCCAAGCTGAAGAACCGAGGGTTGGCCTTCGCGTTCACCTCATCGCCGTACATCATCACGGCGTTCGCGGGGCCCAAGGCGGCCGACGAGGCCTACTACGACATCAACTGGCGGTGGGGCTTCGGCTGCTTCGCCATCATCTTCCCCGTCGTGGCCGCGCCGTTGTTCTTCGTGCTAAAGTACAACTTGCGTAAGGCGCAGGCGCAGGGCACGCTGGCCCGTCAGCCGAGCGGCCGGACGTGGTTGCAGAGCGTGTGGTACTATGTGATTGAGTTTGATGGTGAGTTGTGATCCCTCTTCCAATGGCCCTTGCGACCGTGACGAACGGGAAAAGAACAAACTGCTGATGAAGGACCACCACAGTCATCGGCGTCCTCCTCTTCTCCACCGGCCTCGTCGTCTTCCTTCTCCCCTTCGACATCGCCGACACGGCGCCGGACGGGTGGAGCACAGGGTACATCATCGCGATGATCGTGGTAGGATTCTGCATGCTCTTCGTCTTCATCCCGTACGAGTACTTCGTCGCGCCGAAGCCGATGTTCAACTTCAGCTTCCTGTTCGACCGGACGGTGATCGGGGCGTGCCTGCTGGACGCGACGTACCAGATCTCGTACTACTGCTGGGCGAACTACTTCACGTCCTTCCTGCAGGTGGTGAACGACCTGTCGATCGCCGAGGCCGGGTACGTCAGCAACACCTTCGACGTGGTCTCGGGCGTGCTCCTGATCGGGGTCGGCATCCTCATCAGCAAGACGGGTCGGTTCAAGTGGCTGCTGTACGTGGCCGTACCGCTGTACATCTTCGCGCAAGGGTTGATGATCTACTTCCGCCGCCCGAACCAGTCGGTCGGCTACCTGGTCATGTGCCAGATCTTCATCTCCATCGGCGGCAGCATCTTCATCATCATCGAGCAGCTTGCTATCCTGGCCGCCGTCGACCACCAGCACGTCGCCGCCGTGCTAGCCTTGCTCAACGTCGTCGGCACCGTCGGCGACGCACTCGGCTCCACCATCTCCGGCGCCATCTGGACCAACACCTTCCAGAAGGCCTTGGCCATGTACCTGCCCACCGACGCCCTCGGTGACATTGAGACCATCTATGAGGACATCACCACCCAGCTCAGCTACCCAGTCGGTTCTGAGACCCGCCTTGCCATCCAGCACGCGTACTCCTACGCCCAGACCCGCATGCTCGCCGCTGGTACTGGTATTATGGCTCTGTGCTTCATCTGGATCCTGCTCATTAGGAACATTGACGTTGCTAAGGTCGCCCAGGTGAAGGGTATGGTCTTCTAAGCGCCAGATAGAGAAAGACAAGCGAATGTGAGAGAGGAAGAATCAGTCTCAAAGAGCGGAGTAAGAAAAGAGAGAAGAAAAGGAGAGCTATATCGGAGGAAATACCACCTGTTGTTCATACCGCATTGCTTGTACCGTAACGTCGTTTGCGTTTTGCAAAAACGATAAAGAGCAAATTAGTTAATTGTAATATCGTCGATTTTACTGTTGATGCGTCGTCTATTGCCAGATGACGACAGTGCCGAGGTGTACGAGATACATACCGACATGCTTGCGATCTTGCTTTGTTCCGTGGGAGACGACTTTCCATACCACTTTCCTCTCTCGATCTTTTGCGCTTGGAGAGGTAATATGGCAGTGTGGATCGTTCTTGGTTGAGCGAGACGGCGACGCGATATGTGTTTCCGGCTTGAAAATGCGTTGTTCTTTGTTTGCTTTCCTCCGGTTGGTGGCCTTTCAAGATGCGAAACAGACCCGCTCGCGTACTTAGCTGTACAGGACAGTATGTCTCTGCATCTGTCAGTGAGTGTCCACCTGACGAATCACGCATGTCCTGGTCCCTCTCCGCTTCCGACATTTTGCGGGGTAAGCCAATATCATATAAATGACGTCCGGAAAAACCTTGGTCGTATGTAGCTGAGGAATGACGATCCCCAATGCATCTGTTCTCCAAGTCGGCCTAGCCTTGCCGGAGCGACGCAGCCTCGTGGAACCGACGGTATGGATCCGAAGGACGAGAAGCCGAGGCGTTCGGCCTGACATTGTGCCGAGAGGGGGACGGCTGTCTTCATCCATTCGCCGTGCAGCTGCGACGTCACTTGTCGTGCTCGAGATGCTTTAAGAAGTCGTCCGAGATGCCCACCCATCGCTCGCGAGCCGTGAGGTGATACAGCATACTCGACTCCAAACAACAAGATGTACATGCGCTTTACCTCGCTCCTCTTCCTCGCGGCGACGGCTGCTGCCGGTCCTCTGGCAGCATCGACCTGCAGTGTCAAGCCTTCACAACCGAGCAGCACCGCCCTGCCAACGGTGTACCTAGCGGGAGACTCCACCATGGCGGAGCTTGGCGGGAGCGATGGGATAGAAGGTAAGTGAAACACGAATCCAACCGGCACACACGCCGTGAAAGCGAGCGCTCACCCTTCCCACCAGGCTGGGGCCACTACCTCCAATACTCCCTCACAATCCCCGTCATCAACCTCGCCGTCGCCGGGCGGTCCGCCCGGAGCTTCTCCGACCAAGGCCGGTTCCAAGACATCGCCCAGCGTGTGCAGCCGGGGGACTACGTGGTGATCGAGTTCGGGCACAACGACGGCGGCACGCTGGGGGCGTCGGACAAAGACCGACCGGACTGCCCCGGCGACAGGTTCGAGGTGTGCACGTCGACCTACGGGGGTCAGGGGGTGCTGGTGCACACCTACCACGCGTACCTGCTGTACGCGGCCGGGGCGATGCTGCGCGCGGGCGCGGCGGAGGTGTTGATCTCGTCCATGACGCCGACGAATCCGTATGAGGGGGGTAGCAACTTTAGCTACGTGCCCAGCGAGTTTGTTGAGTATGCGAGGGGAGTGGCGGAGACGCTGGGCGAGGGGCAAGCTGCCTTTGTTGATCATGGGCGGTATGAGGCGGAGCTGTTTCACGAGATGGGGGCGGCGGAGGTGGATGCGCTGTTTCCGAATGATCATACGCATACCTCGCCTGAGGGCGCGGATTTGGCGGCGGCGGCGTTTGTGAAGGGGCTGCTATGTGGGAGTGGATCGAAGCTGGCGGGTTTCGTGAAGAATGAGACGGCGTGTGTGGTGGGAAGCTGCCTGGATGGATGAGGGTGGTGGACTGGGCTCTCTATTCGCAGAAGAGTATGGAAGGCAGAGGTGCGCGCGCGATGTTTACTGCTCGAGGTGTGCAGGTCCCTAATTGCTATTTGACCTACTTATCATTTGTGCCTTTGGGCGGTGTGGTATTACCACGTGGTTCTTTGGGCCGTCACAGTCCATCATGCCAGTCACGGGTCATGGAGGTGACCAAGTTTCTTTTCCATTTCCATCCTCCTCTTCTCGACGCGCTCATTTCTACTTGCACCTCTTCATGCACATCCAGAACTTCCCTTTACCGGATCCCCTGAGCATCCGGCCAAAGGATGTCGTTCAGCCCCGATGATGACCAGCCCTTCGCGGTGAGGGCCTTCATCACCAAGCCAACCTTGCTCCGCGCATGCTACGCCTTCCTCGTCGTCGTGACTCTTACCATGGCCGCCTGGGCCGCCGCGCGCCTAAACTCTCTCAAGAAACACACCCTGCAGGACATCCTGATCGTGGTCGCCTACCTACTCTTCGTCGGGATCGACGTGCTCTACATCGTCCTGGCTCCGCGATCGTACCGCACGATGGCAGTGCTGATGATGCAGATCCCACCCTACGCGGGCCTGCTGGAGGACTCGCAGCTCGTCTCGATCGGGCTGCTGTCCGCGTTCGCGGTGCTGCGCTTCCTCCTTGTGACGGTGCGGATCACGTTTCTGCTGATGTGCAGGCAGATCGTTGATCGCGTGTGGCATTACATGCTTGCGTGGCGCTGGATTCTCGTCTTCGTTGTTTGCGTAAGCCTGCTCTCCTCTTCCATTCTTCGCCTTCTTTCCTTTCCTTGCTGTCGAAACGCCTGACAAGAAGAGAGCATCCAGACCCCCATCATATGCCAGATCCTAAGCCTCTTCGCCTGCGGCCTGAACGTCTCCGCCGCCGTCACACCCGGCAAGTGCTTGCCAGACGATGTCGTGGGGACAGAATCCATGCTGCTCTACACCGAGTACGGTCTCAATGTCATATCCGATCTACTTGGTAAGCAGCCAACACCCTCATATCCCCCGTTCCCTATACAGCCCCCCTCAAGCCCCCCTCAAAAAGCCCCCCACACCACTAACACGCACAAAACAGTAATGGCCCTCCCCCTCTGGGTGATCCTCCGCCGCCAAATGTCCGCGCGAGACAAATGCGGCTTCGGCACGCTCTTCGGCTTCGGCATCCTCTGTCTCGCCGGTCCAACCGCCCGGATGGTGCTCATCACACGCGACTACGCCGACCGCATGGTGCCCAACCTGACCATTCTGATGCTGCTCTCCGTTGCTGAGAGCGGTGCTGGTGAGTCCTTCCTCTTCCCCCCCCTCCCCCTGATTGACGAAGTATGCGTGTTTACTTACTTACTTGCCTACCTCCACCGCCAGCTGTTCTCATATGCTGCTGCCCAGCCCTATGGGCGTGGGCGATTCGCACGTATGAGGCGCGGAGATGGAAGGATGAGGATGGCCGGAAGTCGACGCTGCTCCCTGCTAGCTCTGCGTCGTCGAGATGTGGATATGTGGACGCGATAATGTTGGAGGAACAGGGGAGGTGCTGCAGTGGCGGTAGTGCGCAGAGCTTGAGTGGCGGCGCGCCGTCTTCTTGTCGGCTTGTTTGAATCTCTGGGAACGTGTTGCGCCGGGATGAGGTGGGAGTTATATTGGATGGGAGGGTCTGTGGTGGTTTTGTGAGAGAGGTGTGGTGGTTATGCTATATCTCGTTGGTTGAAGTCATTAGCAGGAGGCGGCTATAGCCTGTTCTCTGCTCTGATCATAATGGCAAGTTATTTTTTCATACATCGAACGGGCAACCCATTGAATTGTAGCCAGGTTCGGTGAAGAACGATGCGGATTCCTTGCATTCCAAGCATTCGTGTCGGATCTACAGCTCTCGAGGTGCTCTTCCCTCTCTGACTCTATCTATCTGATCACTCACCTATTGCACTCTTATGGGATCTATAGCAGGAGGCGGTTGTCTAGCCGTGCGCTCTGCTCTGCTCAAGATGGCAAGCTGTTCTTAATACATAGAATGTGCAACCAATTGACTCATCCAGATTCGGCGGACAACAATGCTGACTCTTTGGGTTCGAAGCACTCATGTTGTTGGGAGCTCTCGTATTACCGCCTCTGATTACTGAGCCTGCTCACTACTGTTGCACTCCTTCGCCTTTCGAGTACTGCGTACATCTACTCATTGTATATCGTCATTCCTCGGAAATCCGCTTGGACGGCAGTTCCTTTCGGAAAAGCCACGAAGTTAGGGAAGGCAGAGCACGCCTGGATGCAAGACTTCCACACGGCAGCGTAAGACCGAAGGGCCACTGACAGAAAACATTGCATTCACATCGAACCTCGTCGGCTTAATCGCTCAAAACAGCTAGTGAGCCTCTCTGAAGGGTGTCCCGAGTAGGCTAAGACTTCGAACGCAATCATCGATGTCACATCCGCTTACCGCTTCACCGAGTGGCCTGTGAAAGAGACCATAGCTTGCCCGCAACCTGTCACAATAACAGCTGCAATGCCTTCCACCCTGCCACGTGTTTGAAGCTAATGGTAAGCATCTTACCGCGTCCTCTGGTTCACCAGAACCTTCGCCTTCCATCCTCTCGTCTTCCATAACCCGCAGCGGCCAGAACTGCACAAGATGGCCTACACGCTGAACATTCTCAGCGCGAAGTCGCTCTTCCTCTCCACCCTCTGCCACATGTTGCTCAACTCCCTCCTCTGCATCATCTGGACGCTCTCCCGGATCAAAGGGCCCAACAAGAACCTCATTCAAACGATGCTGGTGTTGGTGAGCTACGTGTGCTTCATGGCCGGGGCATGCTACCTGATCGCGCTGATCCCCTGCTTCGAGCGCGTCTTCGAGCTTGCCGACCGCGAGATTGCGCAGGACCCGGAGCTCAAGGCGGACGAGGCCCGGATCACGACGATGCTGACCTTCACTGGCTTCATGAGCCGGACGATCATGCTGACGTTGAAGCTGAACTACTTATTGATCTACTACCAGATGATCCATCAGTTTCCCAGCCGGCGCCGGTATGTTCAGTATGCGATGGCGTTTTTCATCGGGGTGAGTATGACTCCCAGCTCTGTCGATACACGTCTGCCACTCTGACCCGACATTCGTGCTCTATACAGGCCGCCGTGTGCTTTGGATTCCTCCGCCTCTTCTCCTGTGGATCTCCCGCCAACATCGCCAGTCTGACAGCGTGCGCCACGCCCGCCGCTCTCACAGCCCGGGACGTGCTCTTCTACGGAGAATACTCATTCGACGTATTCGAATATCTAATCAGTAAGTTGCGTCCTTCAGCCATACCTTCCCTCTCCGTCTACTCCTATCCCTGGACTCACCAACGGTTTCTGACGACGCAGTCATGATCCCACCCCTCATCGTGATCTCGAAGCTGCAAACCACCACCGCGAAAAAGATTATATCCGGCGCTGTCTTCTTCTTCGGCCTGATTTTCATCAGCGCAGCCACGACCAAGCTCGTTCTCGCCACCCTCTGGCCCGAGAGGGACCGGACGCCAGGCTTCATCACGGTTGCTTTTGTCACTGTGCTCGAAGTGACCCTAGGTAAGTAGAAACAAATTGCATTTTGTCTCCTTCAACCCCGATAGTGGCATGCTAAGCAAACCGCAGCTGTTCTTTGTAACTTCGCACCATCTATCTATATGTGGACTGTCCACAGCTGGCGCAAGCGTCACCAACCGCCTCCGCCTCCGTTTTTCGAGTCCAGGCAGAGGGACCGTGAGGAAGAGGGCGCGGTGGAGTGGCAGGAGATGCTCCGCCGTGATCGGGCTCAGACTGGGACTAGCTATGAGAGCAGGATGCCCTTGGTTCATTAGGTCACTTTGGGTGTCCTTTCACTCGTCAGTTTGGTTTCACCTAGCTGCTCATAAGTTGAAGAAAAGATGACGGACTTTCATCCTTCTTCTAAATCTGGTTCTGGGTCCGGTACGCAATTCTTGGATTCATCTATATTGCTTCCGATAACAAAGGTGACTTTACTCACCGAATCGGAAGAAAAGGGAGACCCTCCAATAACTTACTCGGTATTTTTACAAGGGAGGACATCTGACGAAGAGGTCCTGTTCAGCATTTCAATGCAGCTTCACCTGTAAGGCGACGACGGAACGCATGGAGGAAGAGTCAATACGCAGGTGTGCTCCTCTGAGCCTTGTTAAGTGACTGTGGTCATCGGCCGAGCCCGCTTTTCTGTCACCTAGGTACTTACATAATACTACTAATACTGCTTCAAAAACCTGTGAAGTGAATGACCCCAGAGCCTAAAAAAATGTGACATATCCAACTCCAAGTCACCAAGATGTTTGCTTTCACAACAACAGCCACAAAAACGACCTTCACATTTCGAGTCCGCGTCGCCTTCACATCCAAACCACTTCACTTGTTTGTCCTCCCAGCACAGCACACATATAAAATGCATTTCCGCCCTCCTCCCATCTCCAAACATGTACACACATATTCCAAACCCTCTCACCTAGCGACGATCGGACAAACAACACACCATGTCGCCCTCACCCCCCCTCAGCATCACCGAACACAAAGCCTTCGCAACCCTCACCACCCACCTCATCCTCATCCCCCTGCTCTTCACCCTCTGGGCCTACACCCTCTACCACGCGCCGCAGCGGCGACAGACGGTGCGCGACATCGCCATCAGCCTCGGATGCTGGACGTTCCTGGGCATGACGGGCGCCTACCTCGCGCTGAACGCGACCAACTTCGCCGTCGCGCGCGTCACGCACGGGCAGGCGGCGCCGTGGGACGGGATCGCGGGGGACGCGCGGTGGATCGCGCGGACGATGGTCGCGGGCTCGTTCGCACAGCGGGTGGTCATGCTGTGCGTGCGGGTGTCGTTCTTGATGCATTATGCGGATTTGATACGCGGGGCGAATGTAAGGTGGCATCGCATTTTGTGGGGGTGTGCCTTGGGGCTTTCGGTATTTGTGAGTGGACTTCTCTTTTCCCCTGCTCTTTCTTCCATTTACCCGTCTTGCTGACGTTTTTTCCTTCAGACTCTGTTTTACGGCGGGATCCTGGAGCTCTTCGCGTGCGGAGCGGATCCGGGCCAGTTGGTACAAGGAAAGGGGTGCCATACGCCCGCTGATATTCTCGTCAGCCAGGCGCAGGCCTATGGCGAGTACATTTTGACGGTCATAACCGACCTGTTGAGTAAGTCTTTCGTTCATCGGTATCATGTCGTTCCCCCTCTAACGAGAACATCAGTCATGGTCCCGCCCGTAGTCGTAATCTGGAAGCTACAAATGTCCACAATCGACAAGCTCAGCGCGAGCTTCGTCTTCCTCCTCGGCCTAGCCTCCTTATTCGGAAGCACCGCTCGGTTCATCATCGTGAGCACGACGGACCAAGCCTGGATCGCCGTCCTGGCCTTTCTTCAAATCTGCGAAACCGGCGATGGTAAGAAAAGAAGTTCTCCCAAAAATGTTTTAATATGCAACCCACTGACCGATATAACAACAGCCGTCGTAATGAGCCTCATGCCCGCCATCTACTGCTACATCCGGGACCTCTATCAGAAGCGCGGCGCCCGGAAGCGCGAAGAATCCGCGCAGCCGATAGAACTAAGTCGGACCGGGACCCGGGTAAGCGACGCCGGGTCGATGGACTTTTACGAGTTCCTCGCCGGGGAACGATTGAGACCGGTGCGTATGCCTACGCCTGAGACGCTTTCGGAGACCGACTCCAGTGGAGAGACGATGATGGAGCAAGGTGTCGCTCGACCTGCGACTGCACATGGACGGGCTGCGGGAGCTCGGCGGTTTGTTTAATAGTAATACCTGCCATTCGTTAGCAAGTTGACAACCCAAGTAATTTTTAATCTGAAAGAGCATACCGTTTGTCTCTGCAGCATGTTGTACCCGCCTGAATGATATTAACCACACAATGCCATGATGGTTACATCCTCTTCAACGACTCCAGTCTGGTCAGATCTGCCGAGGGAAATGAAACCGAGAAGGACAGGAACACATACGCTTCGACATAAGGAGCGAAGAAAAGTAAGCAGGTAAGCCCATCACAGAGCAACAAAAAAAAAAAAAAAAAAAAAAAAAAAAAAAAAATGAAAAAAAATGAAGGATAGCCACGCGGAAAGGCTATTCCTGCCCGCGTTCTCTGCTTGCGCTCTCTCAAACCGACACGATTGAAACAGCAAGATAGAAGTTGAAACAACAGAACGAACCATCCAAGGCCCTCCAACCGAAAAAGAGCATGAAATTGGGGGGGTATATAGCGCCTAAAAAGTGTGATGGGTGGGTGGGGTGATACCTACATACATAATACAGCAATCCGAATGCCAATGCCAAATCCCAATCTACTCCATCCATCCATCCCACTCTATCCATTCCCATCCAGCCCCAACCTACCTAGCCAGTACTGACAGTCCACCCCTACCCCCCATTTCCCCTACCTCAAATCTTCGTATGTATACGGTGACACGCCTCCCCTAGCTCAAAGCGTAAACTCCGCAGGATCGATATTCCAAAAGCTCTGCCAAACATCAGTCAATCACTCAACCACCAAAAACCCCACCACAAAACACAGGAGCAAAGACATCTTTCCACACTCACCCAATCAAACGGCTGCTGCATAATCTCCTCCTGAAACGACGAGGGCGGCAGCAACGCATCATCCATCCCCGTCGGTCCGGGTGTGAACTCCGCTGCTCCACCGGCACCACCGGCACCGTCGTGGAATCCATCGCCGTTGCCATACATGCTGTACGAGTCAAATGCCATCAGGACGTCGTTGTGCATCGACGCGGCTATGGTTGCGGCCGAGACGAAGGGTGTCGCGGGATCCGGTGTTGCGGACGGGAAGGATATTGTTGTTATCGTCTGGCCATCGCAACCCCCCACCACCACCATCTCCTGCTCCCGATGATCAAACCCGACTTCCAACCCGCCACTCGCGCCGCCAACCCAAGGCGAAGGCAGATCGCTCAACGCCTCACCGGTGCGCAGCCGTCTCCCCAGCTCCGATCCTCCCATCGCGGCGGCGGCGGGGGGCGAGCGGGGATCCGGAGGATCCGGAGGATCATCATCATCACGCAGGCCATCGAGCCAATCGCCAAAGCGGGCCGTTTCGGCCGGCCAGCTCTCGCCCACGAGGAACTTCTCGCGGAAGCGGCGGATGTCCTGGTCGCGGGGCATGTGGCGGAGGGTGCGGTCGATGATGCCGCGGATGGCGGCCCAGAGGCGGCTGCTGCCGTCGCTGCCGCCGCCGCGCTTGACCTCGCGGTACGCTTGCAGGACGCTGTAGGCGAGGCCGAGTTCCTCCTTGCCGAGGCTGCGGTTGTGTCGCAGCTCCGAGATGACGTGCATGAGGGATTGGAAGGAGGCGTGGGAGTTGAGGTGCCAGGAGAAGAAGGCTTGGATGAAGGGCTCGCGCGCGGCTTGGATGATGCTGTCGAGGACTTGGACGGAGCGGAGGAAGATGCTGTGATGGGGTTAGTAATATGTTAGCATCGCAGACCATGTATGAAGGAAATTCAAGACTGTCGATGCAAAGAGCATGATGACAGAAGAAAAACACTCACAGCCTCCTCATCCCCTCCTGCCCAAAAACCACCCCCTTCCACCTCGGCGGCACCCGCAACCAAGCCAGCACCCAACACCGTCGCTCCACCAGCTGCGCCAACCCCACCGTAAACCGCTGCATCTGATCACGCAAGTCGCAGCGTCTCACAATCTCCCGCACCGCCTCGCCCTCGCCCACCAAGCGCTCCACATCCTCCAGCAACCGGCGTCCTTCAACATCCATATCCAAGCCCTCCCCTCTCTCCCCCACCCACCGCTCAAACGCATACGTGCGCTGGATGATGCGGCGAAAGCGAGCGTAGCCATCGAACCGAACGAGCTGCAGACTCATATCCGTCCAGCCACGCACGTCGCCCTGCTCCGACATGCTGAGGCCACCATGCTCGCGCTCCCAGCGGGCGCGCGCGTCCGCGTCCTCGAACCAGCCCGCGCCCCGGCCCTCGATCAGATCGGCATCGCTGACGTTGCGAGGGAGGCGGGTGGTGAAGCTCTCCTCGCCGATGAGGACCTCCTGGCCCTTCGCCTCGGCGGCGCGGGTGTCCATGTGGCAGACCTGGTGCCAAATCCTCCGGCGGACCTCGACGGTGACCTCGTCCATCTCGCCCTCGGCCTCACCCCGGTGGCGCGGCGGCCGACGCTGCTGCTGCTGCTGCTGCTGCCGCCGCCGCCGGGCCCGCGCCGCGAACAGGCCCGGGTCCCGGTGCAGGCCCATGGCGACGGCGACGCGGTGAGCGAGCCCGACGAGCGCCCAGGCCCGGCCCACGCTGTCCTCGCGGGTGAGGACGGTGAGGTACATGACGAAGGCCTGCAGGACGTCCAGGCTGGAGGTGGTGAGGAAGGAGTCGCGCAGCAGGGCGGCCTCGAGGCCGCGCCGGTAGCGCGCGAGGAGGTCCTCCTTCTCCTGGCCGAAGCGGGTGAGCACCGCGTGCGGCGGCAGCGCGTACGTGGCCGCGTGGCAGAGGGCGAAGGCGAGCGGGTGCGCGCTCGCGACGTGCCCCGGCAGCTGCCGGGCCAGCGTCGGCTTGTGGATGATGCGCGTCATGGGGTCGATGTGGGTGGTGTAGGTGTGGAAGAGGAAGTCGACGTCGGCGGGGTCGGCCGGCAGGAGCGGCGTCAGGTCCGGGAGGGCGGAGCCACGCGGCGAGGAGAGGAGGTAGCTGCTCGGCAGCAGCGGGGAGGCAACCGCGTCCGGCGATGACGGATGCGAGACGGCACCACCGTCCATCTCCGATTCCGTCTGCTCGACCACCATGGCCTTGATGTCGTGCAGCTCGTCCGCCAGTAAGGCCCAGTGCAGCGAGGAGACGAAGTGGCTGCTCCCCCCGCCGTCCTCGAGAAGAAGCGTGCCGTTCCGATCGTCGCTGGTGATGCCATCGCCGACAGGGGCATCCAATGTCTCGTCCTGCGCCGTCGCCGTCGCCGCCGTGGTGGTGGTGTGAGTCGTCTTGCCGGAACCGCTGCCCGTGCCCGCCACCCGGCCTCCCCCACTGCCGCCATTCATGGTCTGCTCCAGCAGGGCTTCCAGTCGCTCCAGCCTGCTATAGACGTCCTCGGCCTGCGGTCGCTTGATGATGCGGCCGGAGGCGGTGGCGTGGGAGGCCGCGTCGGGCTTCGCGTAGACGCAGTCGTGAGCGCCGCGGCGGCAGGAGCCGCAGGTCGGGTGGGCTTGGTCGCATTTCACCTTGCGACGGCGGCAGGTGAGGCAGGAGTTGATCGTGCGGACGCGCGCAGACGGCTTGGACGTCGGCGTGGTCGTACCGGCGGGCGTGTCTGCGTCTGTGACTGCGGCTGCGGGAGTGGCCGCGGTGGACGGGGTGTCGGGGAAGTGATACCGTTCAGCCATGCATGTGTGCGTCTCGAAGAAGGTGTGAATAGTTGCGGTGAGGAGAGGTGGTGAGGAGTGGTCGTAAGAAGTGGTGATGATGAGTACAGTCCAAGGTTGTTTGTAAGGCGAGGCGGGGAAAAGTGGGAAGGTTGAGGTGGGTGGGTAGGTAGTGGGACTCCTTCGGCGGGTGGCACAGTAGTAGGAGTAGTCCGGTCTGGTCTGGATGAAAGACGGAAAGCGGAGAGCGGAGATGACGGAGATGAAAGGGTCCAGTCCCGTCGATTTTCCCCGGGTCATCTCCCTCATCCGCCGGAGATCTCCGACGACCTTGGATCTTGGTGTCTTCCAGATTGATATTCACATGTCGTTCACAGTACATGCTATAGACATTGCTATGAAAGGAGGCAATACATATCCTCTTCTTCTCATCTTCGAGAAGGGTGAAAACAAACTACAGCAGCTCACGCATTCCTGCAAGACGACAAGCACAAAGAGCAAGGCTGACGGCATCACTTCACAATGCCTTACACACAACCTTACATACATACGTACTTACTCATCAGCTGACTCAGAAAGCCACAAGCCAGGGATCTCACGACCAATCTTCCTATTTACAGTAGTATTCAGTCAAACCTCACATCTCCTCCAGCCTCAAAGTCCTACAGAGAAGCAGAAGCCGAGAAGGATAACGACCAGCATTATCTCAACCATATATGCCCAGTCCCACCGTGGAGCGATATCTGAATCACGGACTTCCACTCTCTTGTGTAAGCAAGTAAAGAGAGGACCGGGATCGAACTACTAGTATAGGGTATGGAGTATGTCACTACCTGCGCACGAGGCTGTACGCCTGAGGCAAGAACTCCAACATACAGCAAAATCAGATACTTGATACTCCAGTTCATCAGTGCACCCGCAGAGGAAAGGGCAGTGTTTTAAAGGATATCATCGATAAACAACATGAAAGAATAGTCTATAGCAATGATACTTATCTACACGCACAGAACAACCAGAATGGGGATGGTGATCCTTTTCCGTACAACCCTCCTCCTCCCCGGCCCCTTGCCAGGCTCAGTACCTCTCTTTTCTTGCTCTGCTCCACGGGGGAAAAAAACTCATACAGCCTCGCCACAATGATAACAATAAAATCATGCCAACAACCAGCAAAAGGCGAAGCAATACGCCACCTCAAAATGCCCACCTTTCCCCCCCATCCCCCATTCCCCATCCCCCTCCCTCATTACCCCCCCTCCCCTACTCCTCCGCCAAAAACTCCCACAACCGATCCGGCTCCGTATACCGATGCGCAATCACATTCACCAACCACACCTGCCCACGGACCTCGCCTAACAACCTCGCACTCGGGGTGCCCGGGCGATAAATCCCCTCCCACTCCCGCCACAACTCAAACGCCTCCTCCACCCAGGCCGCAAAGCTCTCCCGCTCAATGATGGTCGGGGTGACGACCTCCTTGCCCGCGAACGTGCCCCACGTGACCGGATTGACGGCGTCGGGGTCGCTGGCCTGAAAGGCGCCGGAGGCGTCGCCGGCGTAGTAGGTGAACTCGTCCCGGGCGGGACCCGCGTCGAGGCGGGCGCGGAGGCGCGCCCATTCGGGGGCCGGGATGAAGAATTCGACGAAGGGTTTTTGCCAGACGAAGCCGTTGCGGGGACCCCAGCCGAAGATCGGGTCGGTGGAGGGGAGGCTGTTGACGGCGGGTTGGGAGGCGACCGTCCACCAGCCGCGGTCGATGAGGGCGAGGAGGCGGTCGCGGATGGTGAGGGTTTCCGGGGAGAGGCTTTCTTCGCTCCAGGGCAGCGCGTCGAGCTCGCCGAGCAGGTGGCGCCGGAAGATGGCGGTGATGTCGGCGCGGTCGACCGGGTAGCCCCAGAGCTTGAGGGCTTGCGGGATCGGCACGTGTAGGGAGGGCCCGTAGCCGTCGATTTCTCCGAAGGCTGTAGATAGCTGTCAGTCGTCGTTTAGGGCACAACAAAAACAAGAAGCGCCATAGATGGATTTAGGAACGTACCAGGAGATCTCGCATCACCCCATCGACCGTTCGGGAAATCATCCCACGTCGCCTCGCGTCCCAGCCCACCCTCTCCTTCCGAGATGGCCAGCGTGTCCGCGCGGGTGGCCGGGATCACATCCCGCGGAACTCCCGCCTCATGATCCATCGCCTCGTACTCCGCGTTGCCCGTCGAGCCAGAGCGCTTCGAGACCACGACCTTGTTCCGAGGTCCGCCAGCGCTGGGTCTCCTCTTCGATCTCTTCGCACCCTCCTTCTCTCCCATCCGCTCCACCACAATCACCGCCTGCTCGTCCTCGTCCTCGTCAAGCAGCTGCGGAATCAATCCGCTCCGCTCGAGCACCTGCGCAACCGCCTTCTCGAGGTTGAGCGTGTAGAAGTGAAATCCCCTCCTGCCTCTGGCGTCCCCGCCCACCTCCCTCAAGCGCTTCACCATCTCCGTCAGCACCTCCACGCCCACCTCCTTTACCGCCTCGTCATCCCCCCTCACCGCATCCAACCGCTCCATGACCTCCGGCGGCACCTTCGCATGGCTCAACTTCGTCACCCGCCGCAGAATCGCATAGCTCTGCACCGGCATCAAGCCCGGCACGATCGGCACATCCCTGCCCAAATCCGCCAGCACCTCCTTCACCTTGCGCTCCCATCGCTCAAACGCGCCGGTATCGAAGAACAACTGGCTGACGATGAAGTCCGCGCCCGCTTCAACCTTCTCCCGCAGCCAAGGCAGATCCCGCTCCATCTCCTGACGCTCGGGGCAGCTCTGATCCACATGGCCCTCCGGGTACCCGGCCACACCAATACTGAACCAATCCCCAAACGCCTGGCGAATATACCTCACCAAATCCTTCGCGCACTGGAACTCCGCCGTCGCCGCGGTCGCCGCCGCTCCGCCCTCCGCCCCATCCCCAACCTCCTCATACTCCCCCCGCCGCGGCGGGTCCCCGCGGAGCGCGAGGATGTTGCGCACGCCGAGCTGGCGGGCCTCGGCGAGCGCCTCGTCGACCAGGGCCCGGCTCATGTTGGTGCAGGTCAGGTGCAGGCAGGTGGTCAGGTCGAGCTGGCGCTGGGTGAGGGCGGCGAGCTCGAGGCTCTTGGCCGCGGTGCTGCCGCCGGCGCCCCAGGTCACGGTCACGAAGAGCGGGCGGAGGGCGAGCGCCATGCGGGTGAGGCGGGTGGTGAGGTTGGTGAAGCCCTGTGGGGGATGGTTAGTCGGAGTGCTGGGAGGTGGAGGAGTGATGGGGGAGATGGGGGCGTACGGCAGAGGTTTTGGGAGGGAAGAATTCGAGGGAGAAGTAGGTGGAGCCGTCGGGCAGGGCGGCGATCTTGTCGGTGATCTTGAGGCTGCTTTTGGGCACGGGCGGGTGCGGGATGTCGTCGTCTCCCGCGGTGACGGCGGCGGCGGATGGTGAGGTCGCCATGATGGTTGATGTATTTCTTTCTTGTGCCTGTTTGCACAAGTCGATTGCCGCACTTCCTCTCGAAGTAATTGGCGTCGGCGTGCGTGTTGAATGGCGGGTGTTGGTGACGACAGGAGGTTGGACGAGTGACGGGGAAATTGTTTTGGAGGGGGACCGGAGGGGTTGATAGAGGCGAGCGAGGACTTTGGTGGGGTTTGCAAGTGCAGGTGGGCGCGGTGGGCTTCGGGCCTGCCCTCCAGGGGCCAAGGGCGATCTCATCTCGGCAGTTGCGGAGCAGAGGGTCTTGTATATGCCTGAGGCAGGAAGAACTCAGAGTAAGCAGCATCAATAGGCTACCACGAAGGCAGGATGGTACAAGGGATTGCTTTTGGATCACGGGGAGATATGCTAGTATACTTTCGAGCTTTCCCATCCTTGTCGGGGAGAGCATCCTCTCCACATTCGAGATTCCACTAAGAGAAACGAACCCAAATCCTATAGCCATCAGGATTCACAATGCGCCCAAACGCCCATGGCAATGCAGAACCATCCTCAACGACGCCATCCAAGCAGAAAAGAAAACCTTCTCCTCTCACACCTACAACAACCCCTGCTTCACCAAATCCCGATACACCTTCTCCGGCATGACGTTCCCCTCCGCGTCCTCCATCTCCACCGTATCATCCTCCCTTCTCTTCTCCTCCCGCTTCTCCCGCTGAATCTTCTCCCACAGCCGCACCGCCTCCTCAATCTTCGTGATCTCCCGGAAAAGCGTCGTGTTTGTGATGCCCAAGCAGCGCAAACCATACACATGCCGCTGCTCCGTGAAATGCTTGTCGAACGCCCGGCGGCCCATGTACACATAATTTCCGCAGATCTCGCACGGAAACTCCACGCCCAGACCGTGCAGCTTGTACAACCAAAAGGGAATGGGCTTGCCGTCCCAGGCCAGCGGCAGCTTGAGCGGATTGTAGATCTTCTCGTCGCCGTCTTCGTCGTCCGAGCCGTCGCCTCCGGCAGCAGCCGCGGCGTTGGAGGCCGCCACGTCCGCCGAGAGCAGCGCTTGGATTTCCTGTTGCCGCTCCTTGTCCGTCATGCCGATCTTGCGCTCGACGTTGGCGCGGGTGTCGGCGCGGATGCTCTGGAGGGTGGAGGCGACGCGCGCGATGCGGTACTCGTGGTAGGCGCGGGCGCGGTGCTTGAGACGCTCGGCGGCGGTGTAGACGGGCTGCTGGGCGGCCGTGCCGTTGGACCGGGGCTGGGTGCCGTTGGCCTGCTCGCTCTCGTTGCGCTTGTGCTTTTTGGATTGCAGGTGGGATTTGTACGTGTTCTCGTTCGTCATCTCCTTCTGACAGATCTTACACCAGTAGCCGGTGCCGTTCCCTTCGGCGGTGGAGGGAGCGGCGGGTTGCGGTTGCGCTTGTTGTTCGCCCTTTTTGCTCCAGCCGGCGATTTCGTCGTTTTGCCAGGCCTTCTCGAAGTCGTCTTCGATCGCGCGAAACAGCTTGTCGAGGTCCTCGAGGGGACGTGTGCGGCGCAGAAAGCTTTCGAGGTATTTGTCAAGTGAGGCGACATAGGCCAAGTACTCCGGCGTGAGCTTTTGCTCCCGTGTCAGTGGGCATTCTGGCGGCGTGAACTTGTCGAAGATGTCCAGGTAATGGGTGTAAGACACGTGGTGGCCGCCCTTGATGCCCTTTAAGTTGGTGTACTGAACGTGCAGATCAACCAAATCCAAGAAGCGCCCATACGCCTCCTCTCCCGTGAACATGCTGTCAATGTGCATCTCCGTAAACATGGCATCCTCGTTCGGGCGCCGCTTGTAGACTCGCTCCAGGTTCTCAGCCGGTTGGTTGGGGTATCGAGAATGAAAGCGCTTGATCTCATCGAGCTGCTTGTAGAACTCCTTGAACGTGTCGCCGGTCGAGATGGCCTGAATTTCCTTCGTTCGGTCATCGCCTTTCTTTTCGTAGATTTCGAGGAGCCGCTGGGATTGCGACTGGATGCTATCGAGGAACTGTGCGACTTGATGATCACGGCTAATTTTGTCGCGTATCTGTTGCGGATTATCAGAGCTGCGTCATTCTCAAAATATAGCCCTTCCGTACATACCACTTTGGGATCTTCTGAGACGCGGTCAGCAATCGCTTGTTCGAGGCGCTCGAGGTCCTCGTGCAGCATGCGCTGATCCTCTAGAAGCATGATGATGGTCCCTGAGATCCGGGCAGGGACAATGCACGATGAGAGCAAGACAACAACGAAGCGAACGACGTGGAAGGACGAGAAGAAAGTTATGGGTATCAAAAGTTTGTGAAGAGGCTATGAAAGTAGATGGCGACCTGCCGCAGCTAGTACCAGAAGCCCCGGCGGGACGGAATTTGCCTCCGCCGCAAGCCTTGGCGGAAGTTCAGGTGGCCAAAGCTTTTGCAAACCTCCATCCGAAGCTCGTCGCATCGCCTCTGCCTCTCTCCACATTCTCTCTCTACATCCTTCTCCGCCACCAGACATCACCTTCGTGATACCCAGATACCCTTCTACGTTTTTGAAAACTACCGATCAAGCGATCGAGAACTATACACACCATGGCGGACGGCATCGATCGACGGGCGGACGAGAAGATGGAGTTCACCACCTCCAAGGAAGTCTCCGTCGCGCCCACCTTCGAAGCCATGCACCTCAAGGAAAACCTGCTGCGCGGCATCTACGCATACGGCTACGAGTCGCCATCTGCCGTGCAATCGCGTGCCATTGTCCAGATCTGCAAGGGCCGCGACACCATTGCCCAAGCCCAGTCCGGCACGGGTAAAACGGCGACTTTTTCCATCAGTATACTCCAGGTCATCGACACCGCTGTGAGGGAGACACAAGGTAGGTCAATGCACCATCCCCACTCGTTCACTACAGGCACTTACCCCAACAAGCCCTCGTCCTGTCGCCTACCCGCGAACTCGCAACCCAAATTCAGTCCGTCATCATGGCCCTCGGCGATTACATGAACGTCCAATGCCACGCTTGCATCGGTGGCACCAATGTCGGCGAAGATATCCGCAAGCTGGACTACGGCCAACACGTCGTTTCCGGCACCCCCGGTCGTGTGGCCGACATGATCCGACGACGTAACCTTCGCACGCGCAACATCAAGATGCTCGTCCTCGATGAAGCTGATGAGCTCCTGAACCGCGGTTTCCGCGAGCAAATCTACGACGTCTACCGGTACCTCCCGCCCGCGACGCAGGTCGTCGTTGTCTCTGCCACGCTCCCCTACGATGTCCTCGACATGACGACCAAGTTCATGACAGATCCCGTGCGCATTCTCGTCAAGCGTGACGAGCTCACGCTCGAGGGGCTGAAACAGTACTTTATCGCCATCGAGAAGGAGGAGTGGAAGTTCGACACGCTTTGCGATCTCTACGACACCCTGACCATCACCCAAGCGGTCATCTTCTGCAACACGCGCCGCAAGGTCGACTGGTTGACGGACAAGATGCGTGAGGCCAACTTCACCGTGAGCAGCATGCACGGCGAGATGCCGCAGAAGGAGCGCGACAGCATCATGCAGGATTTCCGACAGGGAAATTCGCGCGTGCTTATCAGCACCGACGTGTGGGCCCGCGGTATCGACGTCCAGCAGGTGTCGCTGGTCATTAACTACGACCTGCCGAGTAACCGTGAGAACTACATCCACCGTATCGGTCGCAGCGGGCGGTTTGGAAGGAAGGGTGTGGCGATCAACTTCGTCACCAGCGAGGACGTGAGGATCCTGAGGGATATCGAGTGTAAGTGGAAGATCTGTCACCAAAATTGGCCGTGGGAAGGTGCAATGAGCTAACGCGTATCTTCCTTCCGCAGTGTACTATTCGACCCAGATCGACGAGATGCCGATGAACGTGGCGGACCTGCTTACCTAAAAGGACATCTGAGTTTGCTGTGTTGCCAGCTGTCTGTCTTCGAGCAAGTCATCGTTCTTTCCGTGTGTGGCCGCCGGCGTTTTCAGGCAAGATGAGAGAAAAAGCATCAGGTTCCCCAATGAGGTGAACAAAGCACGCCGCGCGCGGAGAGGAGTGCCCCGCGCCGGCCAGGGAACTTTGAGTGGAGGAAAGGGCCATGCTGGCCAAATAGTGAGTTTGCCTCCTTGTCCTTGAATATCCTCGGAGTTTCTTCGAAAACTAACCAGCTCTCCGGTTTCTCCGTATACAGAAATTACCAAATATTCCGTAACCTTGTGACGACTTTTTATGAGTTGTTTTAGGGGGTTAACCAGGTTGTACACCTATTACGAGCACGAATGAGATTATTTATCGTTTAATAGGAGTGGAGTTCATCGGGCTCGTTTTGACGGCTATGGCGTACTTTTGACATGTTTTCTTTCGTCTTGTCGGTTCCTGACTTTGAATGTGATATGCTTCCCAAGATACTAGCAATGCAATACTCTCTATACTGACACAAATGCCACGAACCCCACCACTTCCCTCCTGGAATCAATCATGATCGAACTATCCGCAGCGCTTGGCGGGTTGCCGCCGGAGAACGTGAGATCGGATGCATGCACGCGAAGACCCCGTTTTTACCCCGGATTTTCGCCTCCCCCCCCCCTCGCTTGGCGTTTCGCCCGATTTTCTGCGCAAAAGACGGGTGTGACGTCTCGTTAAAAAGCCTCTGTCCGCCTTCCATCTCTCCCTTCGCCAACCACTTCACACTCTCTCTCTTAAATCTAATACGCAATCGTTCCTGTCTACAGTGAAATATTGCTCGATCGCTCGTCGCAGTGATTGTTTCTTCTTCTTCCTTCCATCCAAGGTCCGATTACCGGACCGAGAGTTATCGTTGGTCGAGTCATCGGTTCCTGACACCGACGTCCGCAGTCTTTACCGGCCCCGTCCTTTGCGGTTTTGTGTGCTCAACAGTACCAATTCTTGGGGATTGAAAGCTTGGGTATATTGCTAGGCCACAGCCTCAATTCTCGGTGCATTTGGTGAATACGAGCGTCGTCACAACCGCCTCTCGGATCACTCCTCGCAACCCCCGACGGGCGGCAATTCGCCTGTGACTACCAACATCAACGCCATACTCGCCATGGCTCCGCCGCTGCAAGGCCTCCAGCTCGATATCGACGCCATTTCCGGCATCTGTGGCAGCATCTCCATCGCCTGCTGGGTCGTCGTCTTCTCCCCTCAGATCATCGAGAACTTCCGACGCGGCTCCGCTGAGGGTCTCTCCGTCACCTTCATCATCATCTGGCTGGCTGGCGATGTGTTCAACATTCTGGGTGCTGTGTTGCAGGGCGTGCTGCCGACGATGGTACGCAGCTGCACTCTTTCTTTCTCTTTCCGGTGCAGTCCACTGACCTCTTGTTCTCCACCAGATCATCCTCGCCGTCTACTACACCCTCGCCGACATCGTCCTTCTCGCGCAGTGCTTCTACTACAAAGGCTTCCATTTCACCGACAAAATCACGTCTCCCTCTCCTTCCCCATCGCCGACGCCACCCACCGAACGCGCCCCGCTCCTGCAAAACGGCGATGCTCACCACCACACCCACCACACTCACCACACAGTCGAGGCAACCCACCTCTCCCCCGCCAACCCGCTCCTCCCTCCTCCCTCTCCCGCCAAACCCGCGCCGACATCGCGACCACGTTCGCCCCTCCTCTCCTTCCTCCTCAACACCACCGCGCTCTTCCTCGTCTTCGCCGCCGGGATCCTAGGCTGGTTCCTCTCGAACCGAACAGCCTCCAACGCGCCCCCGCTGCAAGACCCCTCGCACCCCCCGCACCCGCACCACGGACTCGGCCTGCAGGACCCGCGGCTGCACTTCTCCCCGCTCGGGCAGGCGAGCGGGTACCTCTGCGCGGTCCTCTACCTGGGCAGCCGGGTGCCGCAGCTGCTGCTCAACTGGCGCCGGCGCACGACCGAGGGGATCAGCATGCTCTTCTTCCTCTTCGCCTGCGCCGGCAACGCCACCTTCGTTGTCAGCGTCCTCGCGTTCAACCCGGGCGCGCTGTGCGAGGGCGGGCCCCGCAGCTGCGCGCCCGGCGAGGCCGGCCGCATCTACGCTCGCTGGGTGGCGGTCAATGCGAGTTGGATTGTGGGGAGTTTGGGCACGCTGGCGCTGGATGCGGGGGTGTTTGCGCAGTGGTGGGTGTATGATCGGGTGAGGGAGGAGAGGGAGGAGGAGGAGGAGGCGGAGGAGGCGGCGGAGGAGGAACGAAGGAGAGGGGAGAGGAGGTGAGACTGATATACATGATCTTTTCTCCTATTCTCTACGCTATCTACTCCTATGTAGGTATGGACCTTGGTTGGACGTTTGGACTGTACGAGAAGACATCGAAGGAGATGAGGATGGACTGTGGACCGAATAAAAGTAGATCTTTGAGAATTGCATCTCATGGAAAGCCTAGCATGCTTCATTTCCTCGTCTTGCCTATTCTTGCGAACTGCTTTGTCTTGGGGAAAGTAGGAGCACCGCGAGGGTCCCGCGGCTGTCCCTGGGCCTCGGAGTGAGATCTCCGCCCGGGATTTTGTCTTGGCAACACCATCGTCACCGCCCCGCGACTAACGACCGACCGACTGGCTTGGTCAGTCCAATATCGACGACAATTACCTAATCAATCCATTCCGAATCTACGCCGTTGCGCACACATTCACATTCACATCCGCGCTCTCGCCCGCCCTACCGCCAGCTCGATCTTACTGTCCGCCTGTCCATTCGGTCGATAGACCTTCCCTTTCGCCCTCCCCTCCTCTCGGAGGTTCTCTTTCGATATCTCTTCCTCCCTCTCTCCCCCCTCCCTCCACCGACGATACCACGATGAACAACCAGAAACGCCAAAAGCAGCGCAAGGTGCTGCTAATGGGCAAGAGCGGGGCGGGCAAGTCCTCGATGCGGAGCATCGTCTTCAGCAACTACGTCGCCAAGGACGTGCGGCGGCTGGGGGCGACGATCGACGTGGAGCACAGCAACATCAAGTTCATGGGCAACCTGATGCTGAACCTGTGGGACTGCGGCGGGCAGGACGGCTTCGTGGAGAACTACCTGACGCACCAGCGGGCGCACGTCTTCGGCGCCGTCGCCGTCCTCATCTTCGTCTTCGACATCGAGTCCCGCGAGTTCGCCGCCGACGTCGTCTCCTACGCCAACATCATCCGCGCCCTGCAGGAGTGCTCCCCCGCCGCCAAGGTCTTCTGCCTCATCCACAAGATGGACCTGGTCGCCGCGCGGCTCCGGGCCGAGCTGTTCGAGGAGCGCGTCGCCATGGTTCGGGACGCGTCCGAGGGGTTTCGGGACGCGGTCGATTTCTTCCCGACCTCGATCTGGGATCAGAGTCTCTACAAGGCTTGGACCCAGATTATTTACTTCCTCATCCCCAACGCTGGCACTATCGAGACCCTCCTCACCCGTCTCGCCGAGGTCATTGACGCTCGCGAGCTCATCCTGTACGAGCGCACGACATGCCTCATGGTAACCCATGTGACCCGGGGGTACGAGGCGGAGAATCCATTCACAGATCGATTCGAGCGAATCAGCAGCATCCTAAAAACCCACAAACAAAGCATGGCGTACGTCTCTTCCCTCTCCCCTTCCCCATCACCTCCACCCCCCTCCCCCATCCCACCGAAACAAAACACTAACATTAGGAAACGAAAAAATAAAGCAAGCACACCGGCATCCCCGCCACCGCCGCCAACTTCGCCGAGCTCCAGATCAAAACCGGCCGGTTCATGTTCTTCATCGTCCGGCTGACGGAGAACACCAACCTGGCCGCCTGCATCCCCCCTTCCGAGCAGGCCTTCAACGCCGCTCGCGTCAACATCCGCCTCGCCCGTCCCCGCTTCGCCGAGCTCGACCTCGCCGCCCGCCCCCGTCCCGCGGTCCAGCAGGCCCTCGCCCACAGCTTGGATCGGGAGATGGTCGCTCGTGGTGGCGGCGGTGGGGTTGGGGGGTTTGGTAGTGCGGTTGCGATTGCGCAGGCGCAGGCGCAGGCACAGGCGAGAGCTGGAGGTGGTGGGAGTGATGGTAGTGGTGGCGATGAGTGATGATGATGATGATGATGATGTTGCACGCAGGGTCGTCACGTTGTTTTTCTTCCTCTGTTTTTTCTACTGATGGTTGGGATATCATCTTTAGTTTTCTTTACCACCCCCGGATACCCCCTACCCCATCCTGTTTTCTCCCTCCGCATCCCGTATCTAGCGCGTCTCCACAAAATCTCATACCTTAGTGTGCAACAAACATATCAAACCATGCCATCCCTCTCCCCCTCCCCCCTTCCCCCACTACTCCATCCCCCACAACCCCCCCACCGCCCGCAAATCATCCACATTCACCAAATCCACCCCCTCATCGACCAACATCCGCCACACGCGATTCCTCGTCCCCAGCGGCCAGGCCGGTAAATCCCAATACCTCACCATCACCCCCCTCTCATGCGCCGCCGCGACCTGCGCCCGCAGCGTCGCGAGCTGCGTCGCGTTCAGCGGCGGCGACGCAGCAGAAGTCACGCGGCCGAACTGGGACGTGAAGGAGGTGCTGGCCACGGGCGCGGCGGTGGAGGACAGAGCGGCTTGGTCGCCGCCGGGGAGAAGGGAGGGCAGGTCGGCGTCTAGGAAGACGAACCGCGGGTTCTCCGGGGAGATGATGGGGGGATGGTTCTCCGGGTGGAGAAACGGATCAAGGGGCGTGTTGCCCGTGGCGATGACGGTGAGGGGGCGGGTGGTGATGGCCGTGGACGTGTTGTCCCACGTGCTCAGCCAGCCGGCGGCGTGTAAGGGTGCGAGGGCGGCGAGGACGGCGGGCCAGGTGGTGGCGCTCGAGGTTTTGAGGTCGATGTAGAGGTAAAGAGTTTGTTGGGGGTTGGTGTCGAAGACGCCGTTTTTTGTGCCGCTGGAGGGGGAGGTGAAGGGGGTTGTGGGGTTTTGTTGGTGCAGGACGGAGAGGATGGGGGTTAGGTAGAGGGAGTGGAGGGTGCGGGCCCTGGTGAGGGCGCTGGGTTCGTGGCCGACCTGGTGATGGGTGAGTTGATGATGGGGTGGATGGGATGGGGGGGGAAGGGGGACGGACATAAAGCGTGCCGTTCACCAGCCAGACGTCGGCTTCGATGCTGATGGCGCCGGCGTGGAGGGCGGAGTAGAAGGGCACGTCGCGCCAGTAGTCGTTGTGCGAGTGGATGGGGATGGGCACGATGCCCCGGGTCAGGTCGGTCGGGTACGTGTACAGATCGTCTTGGCCGTGGGTGTTGGCCAGGATGTTCTGCAGCCGTGTTGGGAGGGGGGCGCTGAGGGTGAGGAGGGGGAGGAAGGGGAGGAGGGAGGTGGGGAGGTGCATGGTGGGTGTGAGTGTGAGTGTAGATGTGAATGTATTAGGTTGTTGTACCGTCCTCGGTCGTGGAGAGCTTCAGATCGTAACTGAATGCGGTTGGTGATGGGAGATCTCCCGTCGCGGATAGGATTCACCAAGCGAGCGAAGAAAGGCGAGAAAATGACCACGTTCGACAGAAGACCAGATCTCTCCTTTAAAAAAAGAAGTCGTTGACGATGGTTTATATGTGTATAAAGTGTCTAGTAGATGCGGAGAAAGACGGCCAAGTGCGGAGATGCGCCTCACCGACCACTAGCCTTTCTCCGCCAATCGTTCGGAGCATGTGGGTGAAGGGTGAACTCCACACCCAACCTCCACACCCAACCTTAACCCCGCCTTATATCCATCCCATCCATCCCATCCATCCATCTATCTTGCATCTGCAAACTGCGAAGCAAAAACGGCAAAAGGAAGATGGAGAAACACACTGAAAAGAGGATGAATAACAGCATGAAAGCAGTGGTTGAACAACAGTCAATTGATTCATCTTCTACTCCGCGCCCTTTGAAAGACAGACACCATGGTAACAACCGCTATATATCAACTACGCAGGACCATACACATAGAAAGAAAATTGGCAATATCGTTCATCATCATCAACAGCAAACTTCGCTTTCTAGCAAAAAGAAAAACACGTCTCCTCCAGTGCCATACGTCCATACCATACACACCACACCTATCCCATATTCCCCAAAGAAAAGCCAGGCAGACGCCCTCCCTTTCCACTCTACCCTTGCAAAAAGAAAACACCAATTTTCCATCCACGCCATCCATCCATCCATCCATCCATCCATCCATCCATCCATCCATCCATCCATCCATCCATCCATTCGTGCTTCCTTCCCCCTTCTGCTCAAGCACATCCCCTCACCCCTCTCCCTCACTCACTCACAGCCCATTCTCACTCTTAAACCGATCCCACGCCTCATTCAGCGTCGCGAAGACCGCCGCGCTTACCATGCGTTGCTCCGTCGTCGCCGTCGGGGGGAGCTGGAGAGAGCCAAAAGAGTCAGCGAGCCTGTTTTCCCCAAGGCAAAAAAATGGAGAAGGGAAGAAGGAAAGAGGACAAAACCCACCTTATCAGGATGCACCCGCGCAATCGCCTTCATATACGCGACCTTGACACGACCAGGCAAAACCAGATCCGCCATGCCAACCCGCTGCCAGCCGCTGCCCTCCCACAGCACCGCGTCCAAGCCGCCGAGCAAGGCGCGCAGGTTCCCTTCCCGACTGCTCCGCCACGCCGCGATGCGCGCATCCACCGCGTCCGTCAGCGCGAACCGCTCGTCCTCCTGCGCCTCCGCCGCCTGGTTGGCCGCCCGCAGCTTCCGCACCGCCGCCTCCTCCGCCCGTCGTCCCGCCTCCGCCACCGCCTTGCTTTTGCCCGTGCCCGAGCCCGCCGACGGTTTTCCCGCCGTTGACGTCGCTCTCGCAGGCGCAGCAGCAGCACCAGCAGCGGCAGCAGTCGCAGCACCAGCAGCCCCCCCACCACCACCAGAAGCAGCAGCACGCTCACACCGTTCCCGTCCGCGCATCGCCACCGCCCCACCCACGCCCGCCTCCACGCACCCGCGCCACACCCCCGCCGCCTCCGCCCAACGCTCCAACCCCTCCAGCCCCTCCGCCTTCCGCGTCATCGCCTTGGCCCACACCTCCCGCAACCCCTTGCCCGGTTCCACCGTCTCGCCTTCCCCCCGGCCGGGTCCGATGAGCGCCAGCGCCGCGTCCGCGTCCGCGACCGCCGCCTTGGCGTCCCCCGTCTTCAGCGCTGTCAGCGCCCGGTTCGCCAGCAGCAGCGCCCGGAGCGGGTGCGCGTCCGGCAGCGGCGCCAGGGCGGCGGTGTAGGCCGCGTGCGCGGCGGCGTAGTCGCCCCGCTTGAACGCCGCGGTGCCTTCGTCTCGGTGGCTGGTGGATTGGGTGAGCGCGGCCGGGGAGATGGGGGGCACGGTGCGGGTCGGCGGTGCGGGCGTCGGGGTGGGCCGCGGGGTGGGTTTGGATGGCGGTGGTGCTTTGGCGGCGCTTGCTTGGTTGAGGAAGGGGTTGTTGCTGCTGTTGCGATTGCTGGTGCCGTTGCTGGGTTGGATGGGCGGGGAGGCGAGGGGCGATCTGGCCGGGGCGGCCTTAGGCTGCTGCGCGGGCTCGGCCGCCACCGCCGCGGCGGGGGAAGCGGTGCCGGGCTTGCGGCGCCGGGCCGGACTGATGTAGGCTTGCGCCGCCTCTTGCTCGACCACCTCGCGCGTGAGCTTGCCGGTGGGTGCGCGCGCCGGCCGGGCAGCCCGCTCCGACTGCGCGCGATCAGCGAACGGGTTCGTAGGCGAGAGCGCCGGCTCGCGGTGCGCGTGCCGCTGGGGCTTCGGCGGACGCCCACCGCCGCTCTCAAGCATCATCGCCTCGTCCGTGACGTCGGGCTCCTTCCGCGCCCGGGCACTCGCCGGCTCATCCAAGTGCCCGCCCGTGTGCGCGTTCCGCATCCACTTCGGCTGGCTCGGGTCGCTCTCCTGGAACTCCGCCATGGCCTTCTGGACCTGCTTCCGCCCTTGCTTCCACAGGCTGTTCGCCGACTTGAACAGGTCCCGCCCGAGCTCCTGTGCCACCTTGCTCAGCTCTTTCTCCTCGCCGGCCGGGGACCGGTTGTCCTGCCGCCGCTGCCCGGAGCGGGAGCGCTCCTGGCCCCGCATCCACGCCGGCACGTTCTCCTCGTGCCTTGTCGCCTCTCTCCGCGGCCGCTCCCGCTCCCGCTCTCGTTCCATCGGACTCTCCCGTCCTCGCCCACCGCCGGAACCGTGCGCCTTCTGCCTCGCCTCCTCGTGCGCCCGATTGAGCAGCCAGCTCACGGCCGCCTGCACGCTGCCACCCGTCTCCGCGAGCGCCTCCGCGGCTTGCGCGGCCGGGAACCCCATGTCGACCAGCTCCGCCACCGCCTTATCCCTCGGATCGTCGCGTGGCTGTCGCTCGACGGGCTCCTCGTCCTGCGCTGGCGTCGGCGCGCGCTGCTGCGGCTTCGGAGGCGGCAGCTCCGAGACCGGTTTGCCGAGGTCGCCCAGGATATCATCGTCGTCGTTGTCTGCTGTCGGCGCCGTCGGTTGCGTGGGCGCGGCCGCGGTGCGCTGTGACAGGGAGTTCAGCCCGAATGGGTCGTCATCGTCACCCAAGCTGCCTTTGTATGGATCGTTTGCGGGTGTGCCGAGCCCGCCGAGCTGTGCTGGGGTGCTGCGCCCGCTGGCGGCGGACGATGGGACGGGGTAGTGGCTGGAGCGGTCGACGGGGGCGGCGGAGTCGAAGGCGGCGAGAAGGTCGTGGTCGTCGTTGGAGGGGGTGGAGGGTTTGTTGGACTGTGAGAGGTGGAGGGACTGGAAGGGTTTGTTGATGGTGTTGGAGAGGCTTTGACCGCTGGGGAAGGATGCTTGTGGTTGCTGTTGTTGCTGCTGCGACGGCGGCGGTGAGATAGAGGACTGCGGCGTGGAACGTCCATTGCTGCCCAGATTGTCCCAGAATTGAGCGTCGCCAGCGCCGAAGGTGGCGTCGAACTGCTTGCGCCGCTCCGCCTCCTGCCTGGCCTTCTCCTCCTGCAGCTGCTTCTGCCGTTCCTGGAGGGAGAGGTTGTTTGTTGTTTTGGCGGCGTAGTTGAGGGAGAGCAGGCCGGAGAAGCTGTCATCGGCGGGCGTGGTCGGCTTGGACACCGGTTTCGCAGCGCGCAGGTTGGCGAAAGCGGTCCCGGAGGCTTGTGAGGAGAGCGGCGTGGACCGGCCGGAGGGCTGGAGGGCGGGTGTGGAGCTCAGCGGAGGCGGGTAGGAGGGCGTCGTGGTGTTGTTGTGAGTGTTGTTGTTGTTGTTGTGCGGCGGGTTGGTTGCGGGCGCATTCCAGTCGAGGCCGGCGAGATCATCCATGGTGACAAGTAACGACCGTGTGGAGGGTGGAAATCAGGCATCGAAGGTAGAGAAGGTCATGAGTCGTGTCGAGGTGAAGGGAGGCGGAAAGGGGAGTCTTCGGGAGTCTCTCGTGTCTCCACCGACCGACTGGGGGATGTTGGTGGTGGTGGTTGTGGCAGTGGTAGTGGGCAGGTCTGATTGGCTGGCTTTAGTTCGGCTCTTTGGGAGGGAGCTATGGGACCTCAACACCATCATTTACGAAGTGATGAACAACAGCAGCGGTACGCTCGAATACACGCCCACCCACTTCACAAGCCCTGCCGGCGGGGCGACGGAACGACGAGAGGTGGAAATGAAGCGAGCAGTCAGCCCCGGGATATGTCCAAAACCCGTCTTCATGGTCCAAAATCCCAAGGCCCAGCGCATCTTCAACCCAGAGCCCGAATTACTCCTATATCCCTCACAGCATCCGCAGCATAAGCAAGTGAAGAAGACGCGGAAAGCAAAGCACGCAAAAAAGCCTTCCATCTCAACCATTTCCTCCCTTCCATCCCCCCAACTCGCAGCCCTCCGTGCTTGCCCATCACGCCCGTGCCCTCTCGATCCTCATTTCCCAAAGACCGGTCCCTCGGGGCGCAGCATCGGCGTCAGCACCATCCGTCCACCCGCGCATCTACCAGCTCTTAAGGGAGGGGAAGGGAAGGGAAGAGATGTTGTGCAGAGAGAGAAGGGGAAAGAAAAGGCGCCTTGCGCTTTGCTCGAGGGGGCGCTGGGAGGCCGGGTTGGTGGGCACGAGCGAGATGAGGGAAGGGAGGGATTGAGCGGGTTCGTGCGTAGTGGATGTGCGTGGTAGGAGGGATGGTTTGCTTCTTTATGTTCGTTTTATTCTGGAGTTTCTTTTCTTCTAATTCCTCGTTCTCCTCGGTGTGACTGGAGGAAGAAGACGTTTCAATGGGAAGGCTGCTACACAAGGACCTCAGTATATGGGTAGGTAGGAAGAGCGAGAACCTGAACAAAATAGCAGGAGGACGGCGATGTTCCAGAGAACAACGAAAGAAATCAAAAAGCGAAGACGTCCCGGCAGCACTCCGGTAGGTATAAGCAGGTAGGTACCAGTACTTCCATTAGTGAAGATCATCACATATCCGCCGGTCCCTCCCTCTTCCATAGGACTGGTCACGGTACCTTACTATACCTAGTACAATAGACCAGTGCGTCCTTTGACAGCTGCGATCTGCGGTTCGTATACACCTCTCCTTGTCAGGCTGATTGGAGCGGGAGAGAGCGAAGATGCGGTACCTACTGTACGTATCCGCGCTCCAACTCATATTGGCGGGCGTCCCAATGGGGTAAAAAGAGAGATACATGGTATGATGGAGGAGCAGCAGAGGTCCGTCGTCGATGATCGATTTATTCGATTTACTACTAGTAATCTATCTGGCACCGGAAGGCCGGAAGGAATAAAAGAAGGGCCCGAGGAGGGGAAAAGCGAGAAAGTCCACTCCTTCCTCCCTTCCTTCCATCCCTTCACATCCTCCTCAGTCGGAGAACCAAACTACCGGGACCTTAGAGGCATTGGATCAACTGACCGACTGACACCTTTTGCTTTCCAGAAGGAATTATTGGGAGGGAGGGAGCCAGCTTTGTGCCGGCCGACTGACTGACTGACTCGTGAGTGCGGTGCGTGCGTGCGTTCAGATCATAGGTATTAGTGTACCTATATATATCTCTACATACCCATCCAAACCCACACAATATATTAGTTATGTATCGCATACATACATTTCCCTCCGGGCGGTGGGAACAGAACGGAACCTCCGTTTTGGTCTCGAAATGAGATGAGATGAGATGAACGCACTTCGCTTTCTCCTCCCTTCGCTCCCGAGGTGGGTGGGTGGGTGCAGTGGGGTGGTGGTGGTGGTAGCTGAGGTGGTGGCGTCGCGGGAACGGGAGGTGAAATGCCGAATGGAGGCTTGCCCGTTGGTCTGAGTGTTTCCCGTTGCTCTTGCGGTCTGTCCGGTGCTTACCTTGAAGTGTTCATGTACATAGCTGCGGATGAGTGCATGTGTTGAATAGGAAGTGGAAGGTTGTCAGTTGTCAGTAGCAGTAGCGGTAATAGGACTTTATCAGTCTTATTCCTTCTGTGATTTCTTTCCTCGTCAAAGTCTTCTATACAACTGACCCTGCGGTGAGAGGCTGACTGGCCGGTCGACTAAAACAACAGGTATATACTGCAGTACGGATACGTACCCGCATCTATGTATGTACATACCCTTTCCATCAATGCGTAGACGGGAAGTGAGAACGGAAAAAAAGCGAGCCTTGCGTACCCTCTCGGATAGATACCGTAAGGGCAGGCGTGCAGCCAAAAGTAATACGAACAGAACTATTGGTTTCGCTTCCTTTAGGTATTTTGTTCAGTTTAAGCCTCACTATTTATTCCCATTCTTTTCCTTGCCTTCCTGTTCTTGTTCTACATATGTACATATCCAGTCTAGTCCGATGCGTTCTAAACCTCTTCTCGGTTATAGCTGCTTGCCGGGAGTCGAGATCCCGTTTCTGTTTTCGATGAGTGAGACATGTAATACTGCAGTTTCCCGTCCCAATATAGCTCTTACAGGCGTTTGCGGATATCCCTACAGGACTACGTACCTACCTGTATCTGTACCGCAGTTCTGCGTCCCAAGATAAAGTACATGCTTACTTCTACTCGATACTCACAACCGCACTGCGATAGACGGCCAGCCAGCCAGCCAACCAGCCAGCCAGCCATACAGACAGACAAGGGGAAATGTATATACATACACGCATAACATAACACAGCACCTAGGTCACAATACATACTTCCTCTCACTCAATTACCACGCGACGTGATGAGAAAGCCTGCCAGAAGGGGACAGCCGTGACAGCCAAGCGCTGAGGTGCTGAGGGAGGCAAGCTACTAGCGGCCATCCCGTGAAGGGACAACCGGATGCCCCGTCCGACCCTTCCGACCCGCACCGCCCGCGTCCCGTCCGCGCCCGTCCGCGCCGTCCGCCCGCCTGCCCGCCGCCACCCGGTCTCGGTTTGTTTTGTGATTGGCTGGAGGAGAGGGTGGCAGGCGTTTGGGGGCTTGCATTAGATTTTTTTCTTTTTTTCGTTGCTTTTTGTTTTTGTTTTTTTTTTTTTTTTCTTTTTTTTTTGCTCTTCGGTGATAATTTTACTCTTTGAGAGATGGGTATGGTGGGACCCATGGCATTTGGTGGTCTCTGCGTCTGACCGTTGTGAGCGGAAACGGGCGTGCCTCTTTTCTTTTTTCGCTTTTTCCTCTTCTTCCAAGCTTTTTTTTTCTGCTCCCGTGCCTGCCTGCCTGCCAATGCTCTGGATCGTGCGTGCGTGCGATGGCATGGCATGGGATGGGATGGGGGATTCGCAAGCCGGTACCTAATACTGTCAGGAAGAGAGGGGGGTGGAGTGTGAGAGCCACGAGCCACCCTTTCCCCCCCTCCGTCGCTCTTTTTCCTCTGTCAGCTCTCCGTTCCTGCCCAAGGCCAGGGCGAGCACATCCGGGAGAGACGGGAGAGGAAGCCGAGGACAGGAGGGCGGGCCGATCGCCATCTGTTTGGGGCGGGCTAGCACACTCCAGCGAGTTGGGTTTTGGGTTCGAGAAGGGGGGGAGGGAGGGTGGTGGTGATGATTTTTTGGCGCAACGGGTAAGGAGCGACACACGACGCGATGGCGATGGGCGTTGACAGGACCAGCACGGGATGGGATGGGACCAGGACTAGGACCAGGACGGGACGGGGCCGGGAAAGGCGTGAGGGAGGGATTGGGATTGTCGATGGTTTGCCCGTTGGTTGTCTTTCCTTTTCATGGAGCCAACGACCGATGCAATGCCTACAGTAAGGTACTGGGCACGATCAGGCCAGGGGACGGTAGTGAAGGGGTTGCAAAGTGACCATCACCATCCTTCCATCCATCCATGTCAGACATGCCAAACATGCCAGACCATCCATCCATCCATCCCACCCACGCTTCCCATCGTCTGCCTATCCGCAGCTGTCATGGCTGGTGGCTCCATCCATCATCCATGGTGACAGGGGAGGGCGAGGGGAGGGAAGGAGGGAAGGAGTGGAGTGGAGGCCCATCGGCGAACAACCTCACAACCTTTTCATTCCCGTTCCGCTCAGATCTCCTCCCGGTCCGCGAGCACTGGAGGAGGCTCTGGTAGGTGGTTCTTCATTGCAGTTGGTCAGCGAACGGGCGGACGACTCGGGACGGTGCGGTGGGCGGCTGCGAGCGAGCGAAGCCGTCCACAGACGCGCCTTTCCGCTTTCCTCGCGGGTTTTGCCAAGGAGACTTTGGAGGTAAACAAAATTCTGTTATAGCAGGAGAACAAGGAGTGGAAGGGATCGGGGGGGTGCCCTGGGTGGTGAGGAAAGGCCCGCAGCCGACGGGGGGAGCCTGCCCGGCCCAAAAGACCCGCCCGAGTCCCTCCACTCGCCTCTAACCCGGCTGGGCGATAGTGAGTTAGGTAACCTGGCGGCCCCCGGATGCTCCTGCGGTCTGTCCGTTGCTGCTCCCTGCTTGCTGCTGCTGCCCCTGCTCTGTGCCCCTGCTCTGCTGCCCCTTGGTTCAGGTTCAGGTTCAGGTTCAGGTTCAGGTTCACACTTTCTTTGCACCGGCCGCTATCGACCGACGGCGCACGCAGTGACAAGACCCTTGGCCCGGTTGGGAAAGGTTAACAGGCAGCACATCCACCCCCCGACTTCCCCTCCCCTTCCCCCCTTCCCCTCCCCTTGCAAGGAAGCTCCCTGCCTCACGTTGAACTCCTGAACATCGTCGGTTCCCCCCCCTCCACACGCTTGGATCCCATTCTGCACTGCTCCCCTCTCGGCTGCTTCGTCTGCAAAAGCGTTCCTGGACCTCCCAGTTCACCTGCTGCACTTCCACTCCTCATCCATCCTCAATCACTCACAGCACCTCCTCCTCCTCCTCCACCTCCTCCAAGCGTCTCCCGCTCCCCCTGTTCGCTCGTTGTAACCCCTCCGTCTCCTTCTCCAGACCCTCCTTTCCCCCATTCTGCACCCTCCGTGCCTGTTTCTGCTCCCCCCGTCTCAGAGGACCACATCCATCCCCTTGCGTGTGCGAGCAGACGAGCAGAGAGAGATAAGAGAGAGAGAGAGAGGCATTCGCGCGATAGGTCCTGCAGACGAACGACCTCCGACGAAACCCTGCACCGCATTTCCAACCGCTCCACTAGCTGCAGCAGCATCCTCAACACCCATCTCGCCGCCGCCGCCGCCGCCGCCGTCGCCGCCATGGGCCTGTTCAGCCGTAAGAGCTCCTCCAAGCCCACCGTGACCGCTCACGACGGAGCCTCCGTCGGCTCCAGCGGCTCGCTCAAGTCGCCCGCCCTTCCCACATCCTCCAACGGCTCGATGAAGCCGCCGGTGTCGAACGTGCCGCTGCCGCCCGCCCCGGATCCGAGCCTGGACCCCGCCGGCTACCTCCGCAGCATCTACGCCGTCCGCGAGCGGAACCGCCTCGTGCTCGAGAAGGCGAAGCGGAACCAGCTGAAGCATTTCAACGTCGATATGGCGAAGCTTTCCGACACTGCCGCTTATGTCGTCTCCATTATCAAGGTATGATTGACCCCCTCCATCCTTGCCCCCGCTATGCCCTCTTCCTCTTCTCCCCCCTCTTTCCTCTCCTCACATTGGCGGTAACTGATCCGGGCGAACGCAGAGAGATTACGCGCCCGATTACGCCTCTATCCCCCCTCACGGCCGCTGGCAACACTTCGACGTCGGCGGCCGTCCCCGGATCGACCAGCTGCTGCAGTCGTGGCCGTCGACGGTGGACGTGCAGGAGCGCACGCGCCGGCTGATCGACCTGTTCATCATCTCCGTCCTCCTCGACGCCGGCGCCGGCACGCGATGGCACTACAAGAGCAAGGAGACGGGCAAGGTCTACCGGCGCAGCGAGGGCCTCGCCGTCGCCAGCCTCGAGATGTTCAAGACCGGCCTGTTCAGCAGCGATCCCAGCAACCCCTACCAGGTCGACGGCGCCGCCCTGCGCAAGCTCGAGGTCGGCACCATCGCCCGCGGCCTCCAGGTCAGCGACTCGAATCCGATTGATGGGCTGCAGGGGCGCGCGGGCCTGCTCCAGCGTCTCGGCGAGGCCGTGAAGCGCAGCGTTGAGGTCTTTGGCGTTAGCGGTCGGCCTGGTAACATGCTTGGTGCGTTCCCGATTTACCTTTTTTCTTGTTAAATTTCCAATCCACGCGCGGACATGCCCGCTAACCTTCTCTTCTACAGACTTTCTCCTCTCCCACCCCACAACGCAAGCCAGCTCCGTACCCATCATCCCCCTCCCCACGCTCTGGAACGTCCTCATGGACAACCTCGGCCCCATCTGGCCCTCCACCCGCACCGTCATCGACGGGCAATCCCTCGGCGACGCCTGGCCGCTCTCGATCATGCCCGCGCACCCGGCGCACCCCTGGGAGAAGATCGTGCCCTTCCACAAACTCACCCAATGGCTCACCTACTCGCTCATGATGCCGATGAGCCGGCTGATGAACGTGCACTTCGCGGGCGCGGAGCTGCTGACGGGCCTGCCCGAGTACCGCAACGGCGGCCTCCTCATCGACACCGGGCTGTTGACCCTCAAGCCTGAGGCCCACGATCGCGGCGTGCTGCAGTACCACCAGAACGCCCAGGTGAAAGGCCAGCCGAATGTGGAGGTCGTCCCGCTCTTCGCGGCGGATGACGACGTGATTGTGGAGTGGCGTGCTGCGACGGTGGGGTTTTTGGATGAGCTGCTTGTGGAGGTGAATACGATGTTGGGTTTGCGTGGGGATGATGCGCTGAGTTTGCCTCAGATGCTGGAGGCGGGGACGTGGAAGGTATGCTCCTTCTTTCTTTCTTTCTCTGCTTATGAAAACGCGTCAAGCTGACTTTGCTTCACTTCACAGGGCGGACGAGAACTCGCCGAGGTCTCCCGACCAAACACCAAGGAGCCACCTATCATGATCATCTCGGACGGAACGGTGTTTTAAAACGGAAAAAAAGAGGGAAGAAGAGAAGAAGAAAAAAAAAAAAGAGAAAGTGGCTTTTCTCGGCCCAGACAGAAAGGATGAACAAAAAAGATACCCTTTTTTTGTGTGTGTGTGCAGAGGTGTTGAGAAACACCTGGTGGATCGGTTGACGCAGATATATATACACGGCTCTCTCTCCCCTTCTCCTTTTCTTTCTTCTTTTCAGCTTATTTTTTGAGCCGCGTATGAAATTTTCCTTTTTCGCTTCTCGTCCTCTTTTTGTTCTCATCTTCCCTAGTCTGTATGCTTTCTCCTTGCTCTTTGCGCGACCTTCAGGCGCTGTTTGCTTTTGTCCCTCGAGCTTTCTTCTCTTTTTCTTTCGGCGGGAGAACTTTTTCGGGGTCGGATTCGGAACTTCTCCTTCTTCTTTTTCTTCTTCTTCTAAATACTTCTTCTTTCCGTCTCGGGTTTGGATTCGTAGGGTTCTGTAGTTTGTAGGGTGTAGCTGGCGTGGCTGTAGCGTGCTGGTTGTAGGTTTGTAGCTGGTGTGTGTGTGTGAACATGGCAAGGCAAGGCAATGCAAGGAATGGCATGGCAGAGACTGGATGGATCAGGGGTGTATCGGAGGAAGGCTACCTACATACAGACATCATCGGGCACAGAGGGATCTCGTTCAGATCGGAATTGAAAATTTCCATGGTTTCCTTTTTTGTTCGTCATCTTGTGTCGTGTGTCGCCTTCTCCTTCGCGTTGCGAGCTACCTATACATGTGTATTGTGCTGATCGATGTCTGTCTGTCTGTCTGTCTCTTTCTCCACGTCTTCTGCGGTTTATCCCACGCTTCCTGGTGGAAAGGATTCGGCTCCACCCGTGAGCTATAGATGCTGTGCCGGATTTACCGGCATTCCCCATCTTCCTCAACGCGAGAATGCAAAAGCCGTGTGAGTATATGAGACGATTCGAGTCGCATACTGAGCATCAGCGATTACCAGTCACACTTTGGTCGTGGTCAGTAAACAGCGGGTATCGAAGCAGATTGAACTCTTGTAGAGGCGTTTCCTGGCATTGCATATCGATGGTATTGAGAGATAGAAGAAAAGGAACACAGTGGAACTGGTCTTCAACTTCCCTTATAGCAAGTACATAAGGTAGCAGAGGAATGGTCGGGCAGGAGAAACACCCCGACTGTTTAGTTCAAACCTATGCTTTCATTTTCCCTCGTTTCTTCGAGCTGATCATATAATCCTACCATCAACGAACAAACGCCAAAGCCCTATATTCCCATATCGGTACCACAGACCGATACCGTGCAGTACAGTACATCCCCAGCTTTCCCCGCCGCTGTCTGTTCCCGCTGACTCCACCACATACCCAAAGTGCGCTGCCGTTTCCGCCTCCCCATTCCTTCAAGACTCCTCCTCTTGGAGTCATTCACCCAGCCACTGGGCGGAGCAAGCTACTGGCAGCGTGAACTTCAACCTTTCGTCTCGCGCATGGTCCTCCTCTTCCGTTTTGCGGAACCACGCTCCTCGGCACCCAAGGCCAGCAATTCGTCCAACATTCGCACTCCCCTCATCGCCGCTCTTCCTTTGCGTCCACCCCTCCCGTCCTCCCCTCACCCTCAACAACAGATCCTCCGCACCCGGACAAGAAACCAAAAAGGAGCCGTGTGCTCGCCCCCCCAAAAAAACCATCTCACTCCTTCCTCTCCACCTCCTCCTCTCGCACACCCATCTCCCCCATCCTGACCCTCACCTCTTCCTCCCCATCATCCTCCCCATCATCCCCCTCTCCCTCCCCACCACCAACCCCCCTCTCCAACCCCTCCCCCCCCCTCTCCAACAACCACCCCACCACCTCCTCTCTGCCCCCAACCTCCGCCTCATACACCGCGTCATGGCCCGCGTCGTTGAGCGCCGCCGGGTCCGCGCCCCACCGCTCCACCAGCCGCTGCACGGCGGCCAGGTGCCCGTTCAGCGCGGCGTAGTGGAGGGGCGTGTTGCGGGCGTGGTTGCGGGCGGCGATGACGGGGTGTGTGGGGGAGGGAGGGGAGGGTGCGGCGGGGGTGGAGGGGGTGGTGGAGGCGGAGGAGGGTGATAAGCCGCAGAGCTCGGCGATGAGGTCGAGGATTTCTGGTTCGCGTTCACGGTCAGTAAATCTCCCGCACGAAGCGACCAGGGAGTGGAAGGCAAGGGAGAAAAGAGAGGAGGGCTTACCCAAATGCCCGTTCGCCGCCGCATAATGCAGCGCCGTGTTCCCCGTGTGCGCGTCCGTCGCCTTGAGCAGCAGGGTCGGCGCCGGCGTGGCGGTCTCGCGGCTCAGCGCGTCCAGCACTTCGCGCAGCTCGCTGGCCTCCCCTGTCCGCGCCAGGTAGAGGATGTCGTCGATGGTGTCTTCGGGGAGGCTCATGGTTGGTGAGGAGGTTTACGGTTTGGTTTTCTTTTGGGGTGTGTGGCGCGCGCGCTGGATGTTTGGGTTGAGGAGTTTTGTGTGTGGATTGTGGTTTGTCGGCGCTGTGGAGTGAGGAGGTGGTTGTGGTGGATTGAGAGTGTGAATGCAGGTTGAGGTGAACTTTTTCGTGGAGACCCTTCGGAGGGGCTTAGGTTCCGTCGGCGTTGGTTGGGTGATGGTGCCAGGGCGGGGTGCAGGCGGAGTGGGGCGGGGCGGGGCGGGGCGGATTCCTGGGCGCATGGGACTTCACCATGAACATCTGCTTACTATATATATTCACGATAATTAGAAACGGCGTCATTTCGCACGAATAACATCAAAGAGAAGGTCAGGGTGAAGAGGCACGCTGGTGCGGAGAAGTGCGCACGTGTGAACGAATTTAATAATATTATTTCTCGAGAAGCTGGCTTTAGATCTCTAACCTACGAGTACATTGCTTGCTCCCAAGAGGGAGGACTATTCAAGATGTAATGCCACCGTGAGCACCGCAGCAGACCCATGATGAACATAGAGGAGAAGAAATGTGGTGGAGGAGCAAACCACGCACGAAGACCAGCTACTAAACAATCCCGCCCACCTCCGATCAAAACAACCTACCTGCCTACTGCCATCCTACCAAAACCAAAAACAGGGAGCCGACAATCAATCCCGCAACCACGCCCTCCTCTTCTCCTCCTTCCGCATCTTCCTCTTCTCCCGAAACGCCTTGAGCTCCTGCTTGCTCAACCGCTGCTGCTGGCGCTCCGCCTTCAAGCTGCGCCCGTCGTGGCTGTTCGCCGCCGCGTCCACATCAAAAAACGCGTTCAGCTGCCGCCGGCTCTTGTTCTCGTCGTTGTGCAGCTCCGGCGTCACGTGCGCCGGCTGCCACTTGCCCGTGAACCGGTTGAAGTGGCCCTCGGCCGTGTATTCGACCCCTGCAGCATCGACCGTGCTGCCGCCGGGGTAGAGGGCGGCTCGGGCGGCGGCCTCTTCGGCCTCGCGCGCCGCGATTGCGTAGTCGGCGTTGGGGTCGTACGAGCCGTGGATGGCGGGGTTGTAGCCGCCGTGCGTCAGGGCGGGGGGCGGAGACATGGAGGAGGCGGCGATGCTGGCAGCGGCGGTGGTGCCCGGGGGTGCGGCGAGGGGGGTGGTGGAGGCGGATGGCACGCGCGGGTTTTCCCATTGCGTTGCCTGGGTGAAGCGGTTGTAGAAGTAGTAGGCGTTGGCCGTGGGCTCCCAGACAGGCTCCCAGCCGTCGTCGGGAGGAGCTTCAGCGGGAAGAGGCGGCTGATCGGTTGGGAGAGGCTCGGTGGGGAGAGGCGGTTGATCGCCTGGTAACGGTTCGTTTGGTAAGGGTGGTTGTTTGGCGGATGTTGGTGGCTCCTCTCCTTCTAGCAGAGGGGGCTGTTCTGTGCTGCCAGCGGGCACCTCAGCTGAAGCTGGCGATTGCTGTTCATCCTTATCCGAGCTCGACGCTGGAGGCTCCTCATCGGGAAGAGGCGGCTCTCCTTTCAGCGGAGCGACCTTGTTTGCGGGTGTGGATTCTCGTCGGTCCCTGAAACCTGCAGGTGGAGAAGCTGAAAGCCGCGAAGTGTCAGTTCACGTGAAGAACGTCGCTGAGTGTTTGTTTCCTTTCAACCTCTGGGTGATGCGCTACGACTCCGCTGCCTGCGAGAGGGACTACGGCGGCGGTGCTGAGGTCCAGCTTCGGCTACCCTCTGGTCCGTTGCGCTGGCGTGCGCGGCGGCGGCGGCGTCATCGTCACTACTGCCGGGCGCCATCGCGACGATGGGTACGTCTATGCTGAGATGTAGGTATGAAGTACCGGCGGGATACCTATAGGTGGAATGTTCCTAAGAATGCGGCGTTGCGAGCAGAGGGTGTTTGGCTGTCGACAGTCCAGGGTGACGATTGCAACGATGACAAAGAGGCAGCGCGAGGAAGTGCCAAGACGGACGGCGGCCGTTCGGAAGATGCCGGGAGAAGATGGAAACCGCCCGGCCGCGGAGTCGGAGAATTGCGGAGTCGTGCCTCACGAGGTTGGGAGCAGTTGTACTGGGTAAGGCAGCGAAGCATACTGGAGCATGTCAGGCACATACGATCAGGCATGAATGAAGCAGAAAGCAGCGATGGACCTCGCGGAATGCAAATGCAAGCAGATGGACGTCTGAGCGGGATCGCGCTGGGAGGATGGCATGAGCTCTATGTACAATGCCATAGGTACTCCGTATTAGGTACTCCATATGCAGAATATCCATGGCAGACCGGTAGACAATTTGAAAGAAACTGGAATACTATGAATAATCCATGTCACTGCAGTATTTACAGAGGAACGACTAGCTGGAGTCGGTTTCTAATGCCTCCGACCTGCTCACGATTGGTTCAAGCACCCGCCGAAGAGCATCAACACTCAGACATACATATCTGTACACATGTGCTGTGCTTATGTATATCCTGTGCTGTGTATGTACCTTACCTCCCCGGTCCTGATCGGAGGTGTTCACAACACCATGCAATGACTAATCGCCTCTCTTCCACCGTACCTAGGTAGACTCCTCGCCCATTCGTCCACCTCCTTCCGTTTCAATGCTAGGCGACATTGCGCATTACGGGAGAGGCGGGATGAGGAGGGGGGTTGGAAGAAGAAGGGGAGCCAGTAGAGTGATGGGGGAAAACGATGGGGTGATGGTTCAGCGGCGCAGTCGCAGGACAACAATGTGTGTGAAAAGGAAAATCGGCAGGCGGTTACGGATAGGTTGATCATCCTGTGTCGCGCGGTGTGTGTGTGCTGTGTGCTGTGTGTGCAGTTGAGGTGTCTGCCGTGAATGCTGTGGATGCTTGTGAATGCTGTGAGCGGGTGGGCCGGGGGCCGGTCTGGCTGGTGGGACTGCAAGACATCGGCTGGCTGATTGCCTGAAGGATGCCAATCTCGGGTAAGACAGAGCCATCCTGCCGGCACCTCGTCTGTCAGACGCCGCCCGGTGGACCTTCAACTCCCGAACAAGGTGGGAAGGACGGAAGGGGATAGAGAGAGAGAGAGAGAGAGTGGGAGGGATGGAGGGGATGAAGGGAGGGAGGAAGAGAGGAAGAGTGGAAGAGATGGAGAGTGAATGGTGGATTACCTAGGTACGGTATTACTTGCCCTGCCCTGTCCTCCCTCGCTCGCTCCATCATCCATCATCCATGTCTGTCCACGGCCGATGATCCACCTCATCTCCCTTTCTTCCCTCGCCATCGCCTTCGCCGTCCTCATCTTCGCCCTCGCTTTCGCTCAGCACCGACCCCGACCCGGTCGTGATTGACGGCCTGCTCGGTTTCGCGCTGCATCCCCCGCGTTAGGAATGGCCCGCGCCGCCCGGCCCTTTTGTTGGAGTTTCACAAGTCACAGCCGGGAAATGCACAACCACCGCCATCATCACCACTATCAGCATCCACCCACCCACCCACCCCATCGCGAGGAGAGCCTCGAGAGCGACGGGTGGCAGGACGCAGAAGCGGCCGGGTGGCTGTCAGCTCGCACGCTGTAATCAGATCAGCGCCTGCAGTCGACCTTGTCCGCATCGAACCTCCCAGACCCACATCCACTCCCACTCCCCCTCCCTCGCCAGCGCCCGCGCCCTGCCCCGGATGGCGAACGCCAGCCCGCTGCTCGCTCTGCACGCAACTCCCGCGCGAAACCTGGAGCGTGGAGTGAGTGAGCGAGGGAGGGGAGGGGTGTTCGCGAGGCTTATGCCTCCCCTCCCCTGCCAAACACATCGCTGCGTCGCATCCGTGTGGCGGCCTTCACGGCTCCTTCATCAGCCTGTCCCGAACGGGCGTCGAGATGAGTTCGTCAGGCTAGGCGACGAGGTGCGAGGTACGCCTCCGTGAAGGATCCGCGACCCCTGCCCGAACCGGCGACGAGAAGGACCTTCTGCGTTCTGGCAATCCAACGTCCCTTAGCGCGCCCCCTTCGCTCTCCCCTTTTCCAACCGGTATCCTTGTCCCGTTCCGTAGGCCGGAGATCGTGGGTGCGGGCTGCGGGCTGCGGGCTGCGGATGCGCCCCTTCTGAGACGTTTGTGGTGGCTTGCTCTCCCATGAAGGGGGCACAGCGGCCGATGCTGACGCCAACATTGGCCCCAATCACTCCGCGTCCCCTCATCACCAACGGCGACGGGTCCCGCTGGGCGAGGGAGCCAATATATCTCTTGCGCATCGTCTCCTCTTCGCCCTCCTCCAGCTGCCCGTTTGGCGAAGCCAGGCACACGCTTGCCACACATCCACTCCACCGAGTGAAAGAAGGGTGAACAGACGTGGATGCCCCCAGATTTCAACATGCGAAACAAGCGGTTGAAACTCCGCGGAATTACTTGGTCCGCAGCGTTTCGTATGTACCGTCCAGACAAGATGTACGCCTTGCCTGACTGAGCAGCCGGGAGGACAACTTGACATATGGTCAAGGCGATCGCGGCACAGGAAACAACGGGACGGCCTTCTCGACCGCTGGCGCATGGACCGGTCGGCGTGAGGGCCGTCGACCATCACTCGCCCTGTGCTGAGTGAGTGCCTTGACCGTTCCGCCAGTCACCGATGCCTCCGCCCTCCAACATCTCCCCGCGTATCTGGGGCATCCCATCCATCCATCACCCCAAAATCCCCCCCTCTCGCTGCACATCCCGCCAACACCGTCGCTTCCCGCCATCCCTCCCTCGTCTCTCCCTCCCCCATGCCATGCCATGTCTTGTCGTTGCTGCTGCTCTGACTGGCCGTTTCCCTTGCCTCCTCTCCCCACGCATCCCGCGAGCATCTCGCCGCTCAGACATCCTTGCCGAGCGATTGCAATCCCACGGCCGCGATCGTCATCTAAGATGGAAGGGTGACCAGTGCGGATGAACCTGGCGAGCCCAATGCTGGATGATCTTCGGAGCCTGCCGGCTAGTCAAGTCCTGGGAGCGAGCCACGCCGGCGCTTCCTCCGACCACGTCGGTACCGAACTGCCTTCCTGGCCTTCCGTTTGACGCTTTCCACCCTCTGCCGCCAAGCTGCTGTCGGTTCACACCGAGCCACGACGACCAAGGCAGGATGGCCCGCTGAGCGGCGTCCCTGGCGACCTTCAAGTCCCGTCGTGGTCATCGCGTGTCCACAGCCGCCTCCATCTTCCGTCTTTCCTGCCCTCACAGGACGACACGGGCGGCGCAACAGAGTCTTCTGTCCCACCGCAGACGCCTCTGGTGGATCGCTGAGCACATGCTTGCAGCTTCCTGGGGCCGTGCTTCACACGAGCTCTGGGCCATTCCTCTCTGGATACGCAGCAGCGGCCGCCATGCTCTTGGCTCCCCCCAACATCCACAGATTTTCTCCATGCATTTCTCACCCCTGTAGGACTTTCCCACCCACGCCCTCGACGTCCCTTTTGGCCCTTTGGGTACGTATATCTAACGCATAACATAACATGGCCCTTTCCCCCCCACCGCCGCCTCGCCATCTTCATGGCCCCCGTGCTGTTCGTCACTCCCTCCGTTTCTCTTCTCATTTCCCTAGGGCTGCGCGTGTACCCTTTTGTGCCTGTCAGATTGTCTTTTTCCCCAACCGGCACATCAGTGCTGCGCCAGGACGGTCAGCCTTGCACGGCCCCGATCTCCCCCTCCGTGACTCCTCCTCCCTGAGGCCACTCCCTCACCACCCCTTTGCTTTTTTTCGACGGGATCGACGGGGACGAGGATCCTTCTTGGCCGCCCGCGTGCTGTTTCTGTCGTTTCCTGTGCCACTCTGTCTCAGCCGCGCCTTCGTCTTCCTCTTTCTTCTTCTTCTTCTTCCTCCCCTGCTCTCTCGGAGGCTTGCCCGTTGAGCCATCAACCCGACCATTGCCACCACCACCGCCAACACGGCCACCACGACGGCCAGCACTACCAAAACCTACCATCACCACGACCACCATTTTCCCAACATCTCACTCGCCTCCGCCGAAAACGGAACACGCCACCTTTATGAATCTCACTTGTGCCGGGCTGTGTGCCGACCATGTATCGTTCAAGTCATCCGGCCGACGAGGCTTGGAGTCCTCCGAGAACCTCTGGCAGCCAGGCTTCCAATGATGTCGAGATGCAGGACGCCAATTTGCTTCAGCCTCCGATCCATCTGGAACCGCAGCCGTCCTTCTCAGCCGCCGCACATGCCTCTCCCAAGCTGTCCGGCACGGCCGGTGCTTCGTCGTTGTCGTCGTCGAGCCGTGCGCTCCCAAAGCTCCAGCGTCCGAGCCAACAGGTCCTGCCGAGTCTGTGGAGCGTGCTGCCGGAGCAGGAGCAGAAGCCGTGCTCGAGAAACAGCAGTTCGGCTCCTTCGGCCGTGGAGTCCTCGAACAACTCCTCCCCCTTCGGTTCCGCGAGCTCAACCGTCTATCGAGCGCCGTTCGAATTCCTTCGAGGGCCGAGCGGGAGCAGCAACAGTACTCCGCTCCTCCCGACCGCGTCCATCCACATCGCCTCCCGTTCGCAGTCTCACCCAGACATCAGAGTGGCAGTCCTTCCACGCAGCATCTCCCATGGCACCGATGAGCCTTACCGAAGGCCCTTTTCTCCGCAACAAGGTGGAAGCTCCTACCTCCAGCACTCCTTCTCCGCCATCAACGGTCCCGGAATTAGCACCCCGCATCCCTTATTCAGCAGCAGCTCGCCCTCCGTTGCCAGCGCTCTCGACGACCGCCACGCCTCCGCCCGGCGCCGAAACGAGCCGGCCAGCAAAGCGCCGACGCGGGTGTCCAAGTGCATCGGGCAGGAGGTGATCCCGGGCGAAGGGCTCTGCTACGTGTACGAGGACGGCTCCTACTGCCGCACTGTCATCGACGGCGAGACCGTGAACCCGGACTGGGGCGTCACCAAGGCCGGCAAGCCCCGGAAGCGGCTGGCGCAGGCCTGCCTGACCTGCCGGGAGAAGAAGATCAAGTGCGAGCCCGGGGAGCCGACGTGCGTGCAGTGCGCCAAGTACCAGCGCGTGTGCCGAGGGTGAGTGTAGCCCGTTCTTTGTGTGTGTTCCGGTCGACCACTCTGTCCTTGGTGGAGCTTGCAAGCGTGTGAGCTGGGGCTAATATTGCTCGGTAGAGGGCTGAATCAAGCCAATCCCGTTACCGCTCCTGAGGAGCCAAGCGCTCCGCGGCCGCTGGGGGTGTTTTCTTCGTTCAGTTCGACGTCCCCTGCGTTGTTTCGGTCGGGCTCAGCACTGTCATTACGATGTGAAACTGAACGGCCTCGACTGCAGCAAAATACAACCTTCTCCGCCGCAGCTGCGTATAATGGAGGGGGTGGAGGAAGCAGATCATTCAGTCTCAACACCGTCGATATTAGAACGCAAGAGGGAGCCGGACACGTTGGAGGCTGGCACAGAAGCATCGATGAACCCCGGCCACTATCTGGCGTGCCAGGTGACCGGGGTGAATCTCATTTACACGCTCCGAGCGGTGATATGTTGAGCTTGGAGTGGGCGCGAGATCCGTACGACGTCGACGCGACCACGGCCGATCGAGCGCTGGAGCTGTTCTTCACTCACGTCAATTCGGCCACGTACTGCATGTTCCCGAGAGAGAAGTTCACCCAGTGGGTCCGGTGCTGCAAAACGAAATCCCAGGACGACCGCATGCTGGTATTCAGCGTCCTCGCTGTCGGATCGATGTTCGATTCCGATCGTGCCGCGTCCAAAGGCTACGCTGCCGTGGCCAGCTACGCGATCGAGAAGCGGTTTGGCAAATTCAGCCTGCAGCTCTGCCAAAGCCGGCTCCTCGCCGCGCTCTACCACTTCGCCCGTGGCCGATCGACCGAGGCGTGGGACTACTGTGGCATGGCTCTCCGGGCCATCAGCGCCCTTAAGATCAACACGGAGGATGGCATCCGCCGCTTCTCCAACGGCGACCGGCCGGATCCATACCACTTCGACCGGCCGACGCTCGAGGAATGCCTCCGCCGCACGTTCTGGTCCGGCTTCCTCATGGATGTAAGTCTGCCGCGTCCCCCCGGCCTGACCGCCTCACGCTCATCCTCCGACCTCCCCCAGCGCTACAACGGCTTCTGCGGCGGCACCCTCTGCGTCCTCAACCCCGACGACATCTTCCTGCGCCTCCCCTACCCCGATTCCACCTATGATGGCAGCCCCATCCCCCCCGACCACCAGCTCCCGCCGCTCTTCACCACCACCTCGCCCACCTTCCTCACCCCCGAACCCGCCCATCCTACCCCTCACCTCAGCCCGCTCGCCCACCTCATCCTCGCCTCCGCCATCTGGGGCAACATCCTCACCACCACCACCCGGCTCTCCCACCACCATCCCTCCCCAGACCTCGCGCGCTACACCACCTTCCACGCCCGCGCCCTCTCCGCCCTCGACACCTGGCACGCCCGTCTCCCACCCCCCATGCACCTCACCTCCACCTCCACCACACCCTCATCCACCATCCCCACCCTCCTCTCCGCCCACGCCCTCCACCACACCGCCGCCATCCGCCTGCACCGCCACGTCCCCCCTTCCCTCCTGCGCCCGGCCGACGTCCACCATCACCTCCACGCCGCCCGCCACCACGCGCGCGCCTTCCTCGACATCCTCCCGGAGCGTCTCGACCCCGGCTCCGGCTCCGCCTCCTCCTTCGCCTTCACCGCAACCCCCTTCGTCGGCTTCGCCGCCCTGGTCGCCGTCGATACGCTTTCCGCCGGCAACAGCGGTGGGGGTGCTGGAGGCACCGGGGCCACCGCCGCGGAACTCGCCCGCGTGCTTCGCACGTGCGAGCGCGCGGCGGGCGTCCTGGCGCAGCTGGGCCGGTATTGGGCGAGCGCGCGGGTGCAGGAGCGGGCGGTGCGGGCGCGGGTGCGAGGGTTGGGGGGGTTGCTTGCGGCGGCTGCGAAGGGGGAGGGGGAGGGTGATGGGGGTCCTGAGGGCTGCTGGGGGTTTGAGACCGGGTTGCTGGTTTTTGAGGGGGGGGATTTGATGGAGGTTGTTTGGGGGGGGAGGAGGGATGGGGGGGCGGGTAGGGAGAGGGAGAGGGATAGGGAGGGGGAGGGGGAGGGGAGTGGTGTGTGAGGTGAGGTTTGTTTGGTTCGCCTTGAGTGCTTTCGTTCTCTTTTTGAAGGGTGTTGATGTGTTTTTACTTCTGTTGTTGATGATGTTGATGTTGTTAGATAGCGGGCGCGGTGGCTTGGGTTTTTCGTAAAAGTCTCCCTTTTTCTTCTGCTCTCTTGTTTCTTCCTTGGGGCTTTCCTTTCTCCTTTTTCCTCTCTTTTCTTTCATCCGGTTCATATCAGAATCATGTATTGTATTGTATCATAGCCATGTCCGTTTAAAGTTGAGCGTTTAGATCCAGTGGCGATGGGGAAGGGTGTGTGTGAGCGTGCGGGACAGAGATTGTTGTTTCTTTTCTTTTCTTCTCCTTCCTTTCCGCCCCACTCATTTCGACTGGTGGATAGCACTCTTGGATGACAGATGTATGGATCGTCGTAGGATGTGTGAACGTGTATGAATATGTGTAGTGCTCCTTTCCTAGTCACAGCGCATTGCGTACGGCGATGGAACCGTGAATGTCCCCCCCCCCTTCCTGTCTCCTCCTACTCTGCTCTTAACTTCATGTGTATGTGTGTAGGTAAGGGTTATCGAATACACCATCCATATGTCATGGAGATACCTACAGACTGAAACCGATCGAAACGAGTTCCCGTCTTGTTTCCTCCCCGCCCGTGGGATCCATCCACTCACAACCCCCGTGTTTCTCTCATTAGGTTCTCTCATTAGGTTCTCTCACATACACGCTACTCAAGTATGCAATATAATATAAGTATCGACTGAGTAAGAAGGCATGCACGCATACACACCATCCCAAATCTCATAAATCCTTTCACTACCGTGGTGTACTTCCATCCTCTTTTTTCCCTGATCAAGCATGTTCACGTCGTTTCTGTATTCACCCCACCATTTCCCTCTTCGCTAGGTAGTTAGTCGGCATTCAAGCTCTGCCGTCTATCCAATTGCCTTCGAGCTTGCGGAAGGAGCGCGATCTATACATCTTCGATCGTACAGCTACTAGGATCTATTCAAAGCGCAGAGTAAGGCTGTTTAAGGGACACCGGGGTCTATAGCGAGGAACGCGCTCGGACAGCAAATTAATCTATTTATTACTTTTCAAGACCCGGAGAATCTGCTACCGTAAGAACAGGAAGAAGAAGAAGGTAGAAGATAGAAGCAAAGAAAAGAAGGAAGAAGGAGAAACGTGATTCAGATTGCCGTTAAATAATAATAGCTAGTTATAAGTGAGAGAGCACCTCCTAATATACTAAATAGACTACCTAATCGATATTATTCTATTATTTTACATATACTATCTCTATATATATCCGCGTTCTAAGAGTTATTAAGTATACCTCTCACGAAGTTCTCTTTTTAACTTTTAAATAATGAACTATACGTTATCCCGTTAGAAAGATTAGTCAGAAATATATATTAACCTTTAAAGACTATACTAATAACGTCTTTTACGTATTTATATAATCGGGCGGAGTTTTCCTAGTAGTATTATAAGCTATATAACTAAGTACTAAAATTACTAGTAAGTTAGCATTCTTAGTAATTAAGAGCTATAATTAATACCCTACTTAGTAAATATAGTAATTATTATAATACTATTACTACTCTAATATATAGTAGTTAGCTTACCGCCGTCCTATAGGCTCGCTAGGCTAGCTTACTTTTATTATAATATTATTATTATAGCTTGTAGCTATTAAATACTATAACGCTATTAAATATAAGAACCTAGTATAAGTAATAATCCTAATAAAGTAGTAACTTAATATTAATTATTATAAGGCCTATATTATATATAGCTACTATTAGCTATATAATACTATTATATAATAAGTTAAAGAGAGGAATTAATACTATCTAGTTATATATAAATTAGTAATAACGTTATTACTAAAAGTAGAAGAAGAACTTACTTTATAATTTATCTTTTTAAGTAGTCTAGGAACGCCTCTAACTATCTAGGAGGTTCGTATATAGGCTAATAAATAGTATTACTATAAGTATCTAGAAGTACTACTTAATTAGTATCTAGAGAAGTATCTTATTAACTTACTTTCTAGTATTAAAAGTAGCTAATTAAACTATTAGGAAGGTAATAAATTAACTACTTTTATATATAGTAGCTAGAACTAGAAACTAAATAATCTAAATAGGTGCCGTTAAAGAAGATAGAAGCTTATTAGCCTTAATATTTATTTAAATCCTATTAATAGCTTCGGGTATATATTAATACGAATAATATCTTACTATTAATAATATATAATATTAATAAGACTAGCTTTATAAGAGGTATTAATACCTACTTAGAACGTATTATAATATTTAAATATCGAAGTTCCTTTCGCGTAGAGGGTAAGAGGTCTCCCTAATATATAATCCTTAAGTATATTAATATTAATAATATATCTATTTCGCCTCTTCTAGTCTTTAAAGGACGCTATATTATAAGTATTTAAATTAAAGATAATTAGTATAACTACTATATTACTTATTTAAATACTAGATAGAGTAATAGCTTCCTCTTTATAAAGTAATATAGTAATATCTTTAATATATATATTTCTATTAAGTGCTAAAGGCTACTAATTATAAATAACGTCTTATATTATAAGTTACTTAATATACTTATCTAGCTTCTAAACTATAGTATTACACCTACTTTCCTTTCTTAAAATATATTTTATATTACGTAGCCGCCTAATATTAGTATTTTTAGGCCTCTTAATTACTACGTTAAATAGCTTTCTAATAGATACTTCTAAGAAACTAAAGAATTAGCTATTAAGAGAGATACTTTTCTAAAGTTATATATAGAAGCTCGATAGTCTAGCTTTACTAGTAAAAATATAAAATAATTTTAGTATAAGATAGGCCTCTAGCTATTAGATAAAATATATCTTCTTTAAGCTACTAAAGCTTAAATAATTAACTAGCTTCTAAACTACTTTTCTACTCTTAAATTACTACTTCTAATACTTACTAAATACTCTATACTAATACTAATTAATATGCTTTAGTTTAGTTATATACTTACGTAGCTTAGTAGTAGCTTTTAATACTAACTACTAACTCGCTAGTAGTATCTTCTTATTAAAAAGGCTCGCCGCAGCTAGTAAACTCTTTATATTAATTAAATTATCGCTATTAAATAGCGGGATACTACTTAGAAAATTAATTAAAAGAAGTATAAAAAGCTTATAAATTAGAGCCTTGTAGCGGACGGCGGTCCTATCTATTATATTAAGAATTTAATAAAGATAAAAACTAATAAGGAAAATTAACTTCTTTATAAGAAGTAATAATAGGCTTTAAATAAGTAGAAAGTAGTAAAGAAGAAGCGTTTAGCTGTTAAAAAGGTATAAACTACTACTACTAAAGTATATTAACGATATAAAAAAGTAATACTTAAAGCTTCTTAACTATTATAAGAGTTATAAGTAATACTAGAAGAAGAAAGGCCCTCTTAACTATTACTATTAAGAGAAGTTATAGAAATTAATAGTAATACTATATCTAATAACGACGATAACGATAATAATAACGATAATAATAATAATAATAATAATAGTCTTAATATACCTTACTCTTAAGGAGCCTTTTAAGAGTTAGAAGAAGATTAGTAAGTACTTTCCTACTTACTTTCCTACTTACTTTCCTACCTAATTTCCTACCTAATCTTTACGTTTCTTACTACTTAAAAAGTAATAATATCTATAAAAAAGCGGTCTTACAGCGTCTATAGCTATTTTCTACCTTACTTTTTAAGCTTTTAAAGCTTTCTAAGTATAATAATTACTTATTTTCGCCTTATTTATAAGGTATTAACTATATAATACTAAAAAAATAATACTACTTTCGTTATTTATACTCTCTATAATATATAATAACGGGCAGCTAAATAGTAAACCTCCTTACTAGTACTATACTTATAAAGTAATATAAAAAGAAGGTCTAGCACCTACTAAATTTACTAGGGAAACTAACCTATTAACGCTTCTACTACACGATAGCCGTATATCGTATAGAAAGTAACGATACGATAGCCTATACGCCGGTTGAACTGATTAGGCAGCCGCTATGCCCCTGCTAGCTAGCCCCCGCGGCTAGGAAAAGCCCCTTGGATTGCATAAATGCGTGAAAGACGTTAAAAGTTCAGCAAAGGGACATATATTTCCTTTCTCCCTTATATAACAGACCATCGCTGCACAACCCATGTATTTGAAAAGAAAAACGCCATGACCTATGCGTTCCCACCTTATCCCATCCCGTTCCGTAGCATATTTCCCATTTTTGCCGTGCACGCAAAACTCGCAAAAAAGAACAAGAAACCAAGGATCCCAGATCCTCGAAACACACGCGCGCGCGCTAAAACAGGAAAGAGAGACGACGCTGCAAAAGAGGAAACGACAACCGCCCCTGCCCACCCACTCTGGCGGTGACGTAATGTGTTGTGTTGTGTATGCGACGCTAAGTCCCAACGAAGAGGACGGAAGGAAGGAAGAAAAGAAAGAAAAAAGAGGAAGAATCATCAGTGTGCGTGTATGTCAGTCATCATCATAATCATCATCGGCAACACAGAAAGGCGAAGCGAAAAAAAAGCAGGACAGCACCACCTCCTTTACGAATCCTGCGAGCTCACACTCCCCCGGCTATCCCGGTTGCTGCCCGAGCCGGCGGCGCGCGCCTCGGTCGGCGTCGGCACGACGCCGTTGGAGAGGTGGTGCTGGCTATGCGAGTGCTGCTGCTGCTGGCGGGTGCCGCTGCCAGGGCTACTGCTGCCGCCGCTGCGACGACGCTGCTCGCTGCTGGTCGCCATCTGGAGTTGTTGGCGGGTGTGCTGGTGCATGACGCTGATGGGTGTTAGTGTTGGATGAATGGCATGGAGGAGGGAATGGGAGGGCGTAAATACCGGCTGTAGGTGCTCATGGCCTCCATCGGGTTGTCGAGGTCGTAGTGGCGGGCGAAGTTGTGCTGGGCCCGGGCGGAGAGGGGCTCGGAGAAGTCGTTGGTGACGTAGACGGCGCCGGAGGAGAGGTCGGTGGACATGATGTTTCTTCAGTTGATTGTTGTTTGTTGGGAGGTCTTTGGTGGTGTGGGAGAGGTTGGAGAGCTGAACGTCTTATGTCGAGGACGATGGTCTATGTAGTGGCTGACTTTGGAGGCTCCAAGTCGAGGTATGTGGTTGTGCTACTTGACGAAGTGCAAGTGATGTTCTCAGTGAAAGTGGGAGTAGATAGAGGGTGCGGTAGGTCTCGAGATAGAATGGATGTGGAGATGTGAGGCTGAGGTGGGCGTGGATATAGTCGTGAGTGTATTGCTGCTGGTAGTGAAGGAGATAGGGAGCAGGGAGACCGTCGAGCGCGGGACTCAATATATACGATGGAGAGGGAAGAGGAAAGGGTGTGAGGTATGATGGGTGTGTAAGGCTGGAGGCCCCTTCTCGGGAAGTAACGAAAGAAGGGGTGAGTGAGGTAACGAGGTACCGGATCCAGCAGACCGCGTCCAGCAGCCTCCTACTCCCCGCCCTTCTCCGCCGGCCTTTCCTGGGCGGTCCAAGACCGCCCTGCAGCGAGCAAGGTGCGGCCATCCAGTCCGTTTCCAGAGGACGATCGGCGGACAAGGCGGCCATCGAGACGGCCTGAGTGGCCAGAGATTGCGTCGACGGACGGGAACGGCTCACGATTGGGGGCCCCTTCGGTACTCGGTAGGGGTTGGGAAGGCCGGTCGTCTGGAGTAGGTTGGCTGCAGATGATGGCGATGACGCTATTGTAGACGGCTTCGCCTGTCGCCTCCCCGGCGCGCAGGGCCACCGACAAGGGAGGGGGACAAGCAGCAGCGTTGCGCGGGAACATTGGCGCGCCAGGTGAGGTTCGTTGCACGGTTGGCGCTGTGAAAGACCATGGACCCATGGACCCTGCAGATCTCTGGTGATGTCTAAGGACGCCTTCGGTCCCGCAGATCTCACACCGCGGGCAGTCCTTTGGTCGCGGTCGAGCCCGTTGCGGAGCCTCCCCCCAGCGCTGGAGACACGCCCAGAATCCGTGAATGTTCGTCATGGGAAAATCTGCCTTCGCCATCTTCTCTTCCTCGTTTCTCTCGTCGACCCCGACCGCGCGAGGGCAGAGCGTTGCTCACTCACTCACGGTTGCTGCCATCAACACAACACGCAGACGTTGCACCGACCGGACCGCTGGTACGGGATGATGTCGTCGTTCCGGCTTCCCCCACCGGCCCCCCGTCGGAGGGAGGGAAAGGCTGGATGAAGACATGCATGGTGACGCTCGTCTCACTGCGTTGGCCGGGTCCATCCATGGAATTCAACGGCGGCTCACCTTATTTTCTCGCCTCTCTACGGAGTACACCGCGGCGGGAGGGCAAGTGCGGCAAACCGGCGACCGGCAGGGAGAGTGAGAGGGAGAGTGAGAGGAGAGACGGGAAAGCAAGGGTGGCACGGCGTCATACCTCCTACGGGTCGGGGGAGTGATGCTGACGATGATGATGATAGGTGCGCTCGCTACGGAGTTACTCCCTTCCACTCAAGGGTCGTGGATGCCTCAGGGTGATGTCAAGCCCGGCCACCGGATGAGGTCAAGATCGTCGGGGATGACAGCAGCGGCCAGGGGTGCTGCACATGCGTTACCCGCTCACCTAGACGTCAGATTACCCTCTCTGGCATGGCGTGGATTGTGGTTTCATTGACTCGCGATTCACGCTGGCCGTTGAGGTATGTACTGTATGTAGTTACCTACAGGAGGTATGCTACACTGCTGCTGTAGGTAATTCACAAATACAGCAACCGGTACAGCTGCTCTATACAGCCTCACTTTCAAGCATTCAGAGTGATTCACTCTCACTTTAGCACAGTACGAGGCCCTGTATCCCATTCATTTCATCACCTCCTCTATCGTCATGTGGTATGTCATCAGTGAGACACAAGTTCCCGTGGCAATACAATGTATGTATGTACATACAATGACCTCTCCACCAGCCTCCAACAGTTCATGTTCTACATTCACCATCAGTCCACTCAAGATGGGATAGATAGAGATGATGAATCGAAATCCTCCATGATCTATGATCCATGATCCATCACAATCCTCCATCGAATCTCCCACCAACCCAATCTGCAATCTCAACGGTCTCGCCGCACAGGCTGGGCGCGACGATCTCTCTCGGCTGCACAACCAATCAGCGTGCGAAGCGCCCGTTGTTGTTCTCTGCTCGCTCCCTATCCCGTCCCGCGCCCGCCCCCTATGACGCTGGTGTCCCTCCTCCTTCGCCACCGCTGTGCCACCGGAACCCACGACCTTCCCGTGTCTTGTCGTCTCTCCTTTTTTTCTTCGTTTTCGCCGATTTCCTTTTCTTCCTTTTCGTCGACATCATCGCTTTCAGCTTCACAACATCTCGACCCTCTAGTAGTCAAGCACATCAGCCAAGCCTTTCCTCTCCCCTATTCTGTATTCCAGAATTGTTCTAGAAACCTGCCCTTCTCAGACTATATTGTACATGCGATCGTCATAATTTTACAGCTATCTAGCCCGTGCATATATTGATCGCATATAGTCGCTACTCTCCTTGCCTATACATTTACATCACGTCAGATCGGTACATCATGCTTCGTCCGGAACCTATCACATTCGACCAAACTACTATATACCAACGAGGTAGTACCTTTTGCATTCACTATTTCCCCTCCCGCCCTTATACGATACGTGGATACATAGCTCCCCAGCTCCACCACCATCGCCCTCTCGTAGTTAAGGAGTAATAGAAGTTACTCAAGTTTCATCTGCTTCCACATCACCTCATACCCACAAGCAGTATTCAATTTAGAACATCCTTATTGAACGGAAACCCAGTAAAAGAACTCAATCATTCAAATACCTGAACTAAAGCAACAACACCCCCCCAGCTCTGCTCAACAGCTACCTTCCGATCTCCGGTCGGTCATACATCATCATTCCCTTTCCCTTCTGTGCCCCTATCCCTCTCCCTACCATGTCATCATCGTCATCGCCATCGCCACCCGTCCATCTCACCTCCCTCTCATCATCAGCGTCATCATATGTACCAATATACGGTAGGTAATAAACCGCACCTCTCACCCCCTGTCTCCCCCTTCCGCCTCCCCGCTTCCCTGACGTTGTTCCACCCAACCTAAACCCCCGACCCCCGTCGTCGCGGATGCAGCGTTGTGCCAGCACGGTGGATGGATGAACTACCTGCCTATCAGCGAGCTCGCTAGCGAATTAGTCAGGCCAGGGCCCCGTTGAAGACTTGCGGGGAGGAGAAAAGTGGGAGGCAGAGGGGGGGGGGGGGGAAAGGTTACCTACGGGAGAGTACACGACGAGTATGACGACACTACCACCAATCATATAGAAGCCACACATGCTGGATGGTTTGTCGTCTTTCCTGTCACTCCGATACAGTGGTGTGTGTTCTTAGAAGGGTTCCTTTCTCTTTCTCGCCATTTTTAGCCAGTGAAGAGCATGAAAAAGACCGAGGACGAGGCAGAGAGGCTTTGGAGAAGAGTGATGCTGAGATCCTTTTCTTGCGTTGGTTAGCGGGACTTCGTTACTGCATTATCTCTCTGGAATCTCTCTTTCTCTCTCCTCTCCCGCTCCGCGCTAGCTATAGGTATAAGAGGGGGGAGTGAGAAATATATATGGATTTCCTGATCATATTAGGGAACTATTGAGATAGAAAAGTAGAGAAAGGCCTGCGTACGCTGATTAAGATATTTACTCCTCTTCTTCCTCTTCTTCCTCTTCTTCCTCTTCTTCTTCCTATTCTTACCTTACCCTTACGGTACGTTTATTCCACTGCTTTATATCTCGCTATTCAAGAATCAATACGGCATACTACTACTGTTTATAAGAGCAGGCTATCCGCCGGATCCTCCTTCTCCCTGTAAATTCTAATATATAGCTGGTTATATCAAGATCGAGCCATTCAGAATCTACTTATTTCTATCTCACCCGATGATCGTGTCCTCCGTATCCGCCTATATCAGGCTAGGCATTCTTTTATAAACCACGGAGAAACAGGCATCCAGCGTCGGATACACCAGCCTTACGCTCTCGCATATAGCCGCAGTAGCAGCCGCGCCGGTAGTCCTCGCCGCCCTCCCGTCCTGCTACCGCCGCAGGAAGGTGGACGTACCTTATAGCTAAGAAAATAATCCCGACTAAGCAGGAGAAGTCAAAACCGGCCTCTTATACTATCCTAACCTCATCTCTCTATTCAGGGAAGAAGAAACATAACATCAGACAATAAGTGTGTAAGGGGTGTCCACACTCCCTCTTCTCTATACTAAGCCCGCTTTACCTCCTTCTCTACCCTCCTGAGCCCGAATCCAGGTGGAAAAGGCAGGATAACTCTAAGGTGAACCTAGTGATAACGGGCAACGTAACCGAACCAAAAACAGTGAAACGACCAGCTTTATAGAGACGGCGACGACACCAAAGATAAGCCTTCAAACGCAGGAATATACGAGTAATACTTTCCTCGCGCCTCCTCTCTGCGTGTGTTAATTAGACGACGAAGCTGTTGCAATACCATCCCCTGAAGGAAGGTGATATAAAGAGCCTCACCGGCGCTCAATACCTAAGACCATCCAAACCCACCCCCTTTCCACCTCCCAGTCCCGCTCCCTTCTGTCCTCACAACCACTCTACCTACCATCTTCTATTGTCAACCTCAGCGTAGACCGCCGTATCCAGCCAGACCTTCCCCAGCTACAGTCACAGCCCTGCCTGTATGACACGACCATACATACCTACACCCCCTCACTCACCCAGATAGACGCACAAACACATCGCACAATATAGTATGTGCACAATATAGAGTATGGTGGCGTCACAATATAAAAGCGCGACGAGGAAAAGACCGGATTTCAGTCGTTATGATTGATTTGCTATACACCACTCCATGCGCCATGCCATTAAGCTAAATAGAAACAGAAAAGAGAAGCCAGAGCCCAGAATCCCCCAAGCACACCATCCACATCCACATCCACAACCACACCCACCTGCCGTCCAGCCCTGCTCATCAAATCAAGTCGAGCTGGAAAAACAAACAGAGAAAATATCGGCTAAGAATGGACAGAAGGAAGGGAAAGAATGGAAGGCCCGAAGTTATGCTAAGATAGAGTAACAAGTCTCCCCGAATAAAGCACTCTCGAAAGAAAGAAAGAAAAGGAGTGAGTCTTGCCACTCTCTCCCAGATTAGTCTTTCTGCTTCTTCGATGCCGGTATCTCAACTCCTGCATCCTTCCCTCCCCTCACCATCTTCTACTCTATGAACCCCCATCCCATCCATCTCACGCTAAGCCGTGTTCCACCCAACTCACTCCCCCCTCCGCAACCTCAACAGCGCGACCGGATCCGCGAACGGACTGTTCGCCCTAGAACCACCGTTGTGACTGTTAGCATACGGTCCATGATGAGAGGTGGTGCTGGTGTTGTGTCTCAGGTCGCCCGGGCCCAACCGGGGGCTGCGCGGGGCGCTGCTCGCTCTCGTACCCACGCCTGGCCGCCCCTGCGTCTTCGCCAACACCACCTCCTCCCGCGCCTTCACCAGCAGCGCCTGCGTCATCTCCACCTGCTGCTTCCAGTACTCCGCCTCCGTGGCGAGGTCGTGGTGGTGGGCGCCGCGGTCGCGCTCCCGCTGCAGCGCCAGCGTCAGCTTCCGGTTTTCTTCGTACTTCGCCTCGGCGGCTGCGAGTTTGGCCGTGAGCTCGTTGATCAGGTTCTGCTGATCCAGCGCGTTGGTGCTATCGGTGCTGTAGTTGGACCGGAGATACTCGAAGTCCTTCTCTAATCTCTCGAGTTTATTCTGCGTCTTTTCAAGAGCCGCATTGCTCTTATAATATAGTTGACGGTAGTCTTCCAGGGAGACCGGGTCCTCAGGAGCAGGGGTGGTGAGTGCCTTTATGGTGGCATCGCGCTCGCGCAGCTTGGCATCACGATCACGCAACTTCTCCTGCAACTCTTGGATCCGTTGCTGCGCTTTCCGGTTGGCTTCCTCAGCCTGATCGAGTTCATGACGCTGAACGCCAAGTTGACGGCGCTGCTCATGGTTCTCCGTGGTGAGCCGGCCCACCTGTAATTCTAGATCGTTTGCGCGAGCTCGAACGAGCTTGTACTTCTGTAATGGAACTGCCGAAGTCAGGGCGCCAGACTCATCGTGGGCGCCTGTCCTGTTAGTCTGCGTGGGGTGGCCCATGGAATCAGAGATGTGCGTGACATTGTGCTGATTGCCTGCATCAGTATCAGATACACGTGCTTTCTTAGCTGGGCCTGAAGTACCTTCATCCAATGACCTCTTTCGCGACCTCGATTGGCCAGCAGAAGTATCAGATGAGGACAGCGAGATCTCTGTCTCAAACTGCGATTGGCTCAGATCTCTCAAGGACGGAAGATCCCATCGGTAAGCCAGGTTCTGTACACCGTCCATAGTCAAGGCTGCCAACTTGTCTGCTGCCTTGTTCGCGAGTTCTGACTCGTGCTCGTGCTCGTCATCGTTCAGCTGACCAGCTTCTTGCCATAAGGTGCAGATAGTCGTGATCTGGCATCGAAGTTTGTCCACCGGATCTTTCAGAGCATCCTCGTTGAGACATCGCTGTACATGTTCCGGAGAGTTCACAGTAACAAGGGAGATAACAGGCGCCAGGGGTACATCCGGCATAGCTGTGCTACGAATAGCTCTGATAGAAGGGCTCTCCAACTCGGCGCTGTTAAGGGCAATGACAAGATCAGCAGTCGAGATCACCGTAGTAGATCCCTCGCCAGAAGTTGGCAATAGCGTAACTCGTAGGGTTGTCCGGTAATCTCCCCTGCTCATTGTATCGGGACGGAAGTAGTTAATCTTAGCCCCCATAAGGAATGATTCGGTCAGATTCAGGAGGCCACCGGGCTTCGCCAAAAGCACAACATGGACGGACCGCTGCTTGATCTGGTCAAAGAATTGCGATAAGAACCTAATCTTACCGCTCCCTTCCTTATCCATATCAAATGACTCCCCGTCCATCTCTCCGTCGGGATGGTAAGAGAGCACGTAGTGCTGCGAGATCAAATCCAGTTTCTCAATGAGCGCTTGCCCTCGCTGGAACGGCGTAGATGCGATGCCGAACTCCGGTCGATTAACGATATCTTTGATCTCATCCCGAAGCTGGATCATCTTCTCTTTGTATTGCTTCCTCTGGATGGCAGTCATTGGGAGGGGAATGATAAATTCGCCTTCACTCACACGTGGCTCGCCGATCCATCGTCCATGAGATTTGTTTGTTGCTATGGAGCCTTGTGTTGCAGCTTCCGCCATCGGCAAGGGATCGGGAGTATTTACGGGCTGGTTCTCTGGATCAATGGCTAGATGTGCCTCCTGTAGTGAATGTGGAGGCGCATGTTCCGTGGGTTGCAGCTTGTCCGGTATTGTGGACGGTGACCTGCCGATACTACTTCCCCGTTGATCCGCTTGGAATCGAGCCTTCGATTCCGCTCTGATTTGCGCTAGACCGATTCTCCTGGAAGGCCCTTCAGGGCTTGGGGTGGGAACGTCGTCCATACTGATGAAAAACCGCGAAAGCGAGGATCGGAGAGTAGTGGGAGTAGCTGGAGCAGCTGGCGAATTCGTAAGAAGAGTGTTCAGGGACTGTGAGGGGACAGGAGGTGACGGTGAGCTCGAAACCGGAAGAGCAAACTGCGAGGATGTAAAAGCCTGCCCCTCAAATTTCCGCTGCTTAATAGGGGTGTTTTCCTGGGTTGCCAGACTGGAAAATGCGACGGAAATCTTCCTCTTGAGTGAATGGGCAGCTTGTGTGAAACGCCTGTCGGGTGAAGGAATCTCAGATTCGGTCTCAGATTGCGATGGCTGAGTGACGAGTCCAGAAGCGAGTATCTGTGCAGCGGGCCAATATGGCTGCGATACAGTTGCCGGCCCTGTAGGAGGGGTAGAGTAATCGGTCTCTCCGGCGGGACGCTGATGTACCGCTGGGCTGATTTCCACCGAATTGACGACTCCGTGAGCAAAATCGTGACGCTCTACGCTGTCAGCAGTTGCTTGCTGCGACTCTGAGGGGGCCTGTTGTTGGGCAGGTTCAGCACGCTCGAAAGCCTCCAGATTTCCGGCGCCTGGCTGGTTATCTGTAACAGGTGACTTTTCCTTCTCGGCAATTCTGAGAGGATGCAGTTCTACTTCCGAGGGGCCCGGAGAGCGGGAGAGTGATCTGTCACGAACGACTTGAACAGCCGGTTGCTCCTCACTGGACTGGTCAACAGCGGACAAAGTACCCTTTTCGGTGTGGACAGTGGACGCAGCTTCCTTGCTCGAATCGACCACTGTAGAAGGTTCCTCCTCACTTAGTATGGTAAGTGGTGCTGGATTCTCTTCGCCTAGGCTAACAAAGGCGAAATGTCGTGTTTGATTAGCAGGCAGCAGTTCTTTCTCCTGCGTTTGTACTGGAGCAGTCGGCTGCTCGACGGTTGGTGAATGCGAGCTGGGTTCCTTCTGGAACGAATGGGCGGAAGGTGCTGCACTGCTATCCAGGAGGTTTATCTGCAATATTGGATGATTGGCGAGTACAGCGATTGAGGAATCTGGAATAATCTGAGCAGACTGCGAAAGCTCTGGCTCTTGGTGATGTAACTCCACAGGCTGAGCACGATCGTTCTCGGCAGGCTCTAAAAATGAGCCCGAAGAAACAGGAATGGGAGTAGGCTCCTTCTCTTGCGCCTCTTCAACGCCTAGTAAATGCTCTTCCTGGACTGGACTGTCGAGTAATTTCTCCTGTACGATTGCTGCGTCCGGCGCTGGTCTCTCAAAGAACTTCTCGCCAGCAGGTGAAGAAGGCGTGTCCCCAGCGACAGGTGTGTGCTCTTGCTCGACTTGAAGTACAGGCTGCTCAGGAAAGAGCGGCGTATTCTCCGTTGCAGTATCAGATGCAAGATCCTTCTGAACTTCAGGTGTAGGTTCCCTGTGAACCTCAGGAGTAGGCTCCTTCAGGTGATCAGGGGTGTGCTCCTTCTGGACCGCAGAACTGAACGTGGGCTCTAACTCCGGCGTGGGTTCCTGCTCGATCTCGGGAGTAGGCTCCCTCTCGATCTCTGGGGTGGGCTCTTTTTCCACCTCAGGCGTAGGCTCTTTCACAAGGTCAGGTGTAGGCTCCTTCTCAACTTCCGGCGTAGGTTCCCGTGAGATGGCAAGAGAGTATCCACTTGGAGTAGGCTCCCTCTGCACCTCCGGGCTAGGCTCTGGTTCAGCTAGCTCCGCTGACTCCTGTTGGACGCCAGACCCAAGTCCAAGCGAAGTAGACTTCCCCTTAGGTTCTGGTACAATCGCCTGCTCAACCTCTAGCGTAGTCTGGTCCTCAACTTCAGGTGTATGCTCCCGCTCGACTTCTGGTGCGGTGGCCGTTTCGAGGTCTGGTGTAGTTTCCTTCTCAGGTTCCGGTGTTGCGTTCTTCTCCGATTCCGGCGTAGTTTCCTTCCCAACCGGAGCTTCCGGTGTAGGCTCTTTAGCAACCTCAGGCGTAAGCTCCTTCTCGCTGGGCTCTGTTTCAGTCTCCGGAAACGGTTTCTCGACACGCGCAACCGAAGCGAAAGACTCTCCTTCGATGAAGACAGCGTCTGGTGTAGCGTTGACGCCCGGTGGTGCCGGTTCTTCTTCAACAGTGTCGGGTGTGGGGAAGTGTGAAGGCCTCTGGAGATCGGCTTGTATATCTATAGACGATCCGCGGTTGGCTTGCTGGTGTAAACCTTGCTCTTTCTCGTGGACCAGTACTTGGTTTGGCGACGGAGGACCGGCTTCTTGAGATATTTGGACTAAGTCTGGCTTTTGCGATTGCTCGCGCTCTGGGGGTGGCGAGGATTCGGTCGAAGCGGTTTCCTGAGACGAATCGCGGTGAGGGTATTTCGAGCGCTCTTCCAGGGCGATGGGGCTAGAAGTGTCTTCAATGGGACCGAATGCAGGTATGCGCGCTGAAGAGGCAGCGTCTTGCGTTGACTTCTCGGCGATAGAACTGCTGATTTGCAGGATATTCGTCTCTTCGGGTCTCGCCGAAGGGGTTGTTGCCTGCGTCGAGATTTCAATGTAGGAATCCGCTATTTCCGGCTCCTCGGAGTCTGCGATGGTTCGGCCTAAGTAAGGTGCTGAGATAGGAGCGGATGGCCTAGGTGACACGGGCCCTTCAGAGGGAGACTCTCTAATCGAAGGTTCGGCGACCCTCTGAGTGGTGGATGCCTGAGTTTGAGTCGGGTATTGAGAGGATGTGAATTTCTCGTAATCGTCGCGGTTGAAATCGCTGCCGATCGGCGTGATTTCCACCTGATGCTGTTGACGGTTGGGAGGAGTACCAACCGCTAGGGGGGCGATCTGGGTATTCGTAAGGCTTGTAGGCTCTGGAGGAGCGTTTGTAGAGCCCGGCGCTGGCGCTGGTGCTGAGGAGTCGGGGGATTCGGTGACACGGCGCCGCCGCTTGAGTTCAGAAAATGCTCGAGGCTGCGGTGCAGGACTGTCGCCAACTTCAGATACCGCCGATCGAGTTGTGGCAGATGAATGACGACGTCCTCCTCTTCCACGTCCTCCAGCAGATTGCCTCTTGTTCTTGGCAAATTCTTTCTTACGCGCCTTCCACTCCTGGACCAGAGGCTTGTTGGCGTTCTGCTTCGGTTCCCAGGTGGGCTCGTAATCGCGACCAGTCGCTGGGTCTATACCCTCCCACTGGATCAGATAGCGATTGCCCTTCTCTGCGAGGATTTCACGTGCGCTCCAGATGTCGTCCTCGACGTCGATTACCTTGTCTTCGTGGCCTTCAGCCTCCGGCACCGGTCTGGGGACGGACGAAGAATCGTTCAGCTTCGACTTCTTCCTCGGATTCGCTGGAGATGCGGAGGAAGTCCTTGAAGCAGTGTTGAGCTTGCGTTTGGTACCCTCAGTTACAGTAGGAGTTGGGGTGTCCGGTTCGGCTGGGGGTTTAGTATTCTGTTTCGATTTCAAGGAAGCGCTTTTCTCAGTGGAAAACTTTCTGCGCTTCGTCGACAAGCTTGGATCCATTATGCCGTTGCGATTCCGCGCAGGAAAGGCAAAAGGCAAAGGACGAACGGGGAGCTGGTAAGAGAATCCATGGTTAGAAGTGTTGCGGATAACGAGCTTAAATATGAATGAAGAAGTCTAGAGATGCATAGGATGCACGTCCATAAGACGATGACATCGACAGGTAGCAGACCGGTGTGACCGGGCGCTTATGGCTGCACAGTATGGAGTGGGAGGAGGTGGGAAGGTACCTTGAAGCTGGAGCTCCGACAGCTGGAGGCCGCCGAGAGTGATGCGGCAGATGCCGCGTTATCTTATCGCGCTGTTGGCAGCGGCAGGGACTCGGGGTTGCGGGTGCTGAGGTGGCCATGCGGCAAAGGGTTCGAAGGTCGCAAAAAGTTGGTCGAAAACACAGGAAAGAGGGAAGTCGGCAAGAGGGACCATGAAGCCTTGGTGAGGTGAAAAGGACAGGAGAAAGCGAGTGTGTCGAGAAGTCGTGATTTTGCCCAGGGACGCCTTTGCGATTATCGAAAGAAAGACTGTTACAGGCGCCTGGTGCTGGTGACCTGCTCGTTAACAAATCCAGTGACGGTTGCTGTGGGGAGGTCCTCGGAACACGACGTCCGTTTGTTGTCGAGGACTGCAGCGTGAACCACTGTGACTGCAGAGGGAGAGACGCTCGAATGGAGACTCGCAGAAAGGAAGGAACCAGTGACCCTGCTCAGGCCAACATACAGTAACTTACCAGTCGGTAAGATAGTAAGTACTGTGGATGTCACCCAGCTGGATGAGGTTTCACCGTCGCAATCTTTCTTTTAGTCGACGAAATCAGCCAGAGGCTAGGCACGGCGCCGAGCACAGTACCTCACTCATCGCACAAGTTCAGCGGCAATAAAGCAAGCGATTCCACTCTATACTATACGCTTATGCTTCCAAAGCGGCTGTTCTACATAGACGCCAACTGATATGCCAGTCTGGGCTTCCCGCCAACGGGCGGCCTCAGCTGGAACTCCCCAGAAGCGACATTCCATTCAAAGCATTCACAGTTACTGAAGGAAAACAAGTAGCACCAGGTTCTTTATATCGTCAGTCGTCTCTCGTCACGTTATCCATATTTGCGCCGTCATCAATCACCCATAACACGTCGTCGATCACTTATTCTCGCCCTTCTCAAAACGCTTGTTGCGCTCCTCCTCACGCTTGCGGTTCTGCTCCTTAACCATCTCCGGCGGGCTGTCCTCGATCAGATTGCTCTCGTTACTCAGGCCGTCCCACTTGGGGAGTCCGTCAGGAATATCGATCACACGCTGGTTGTAGAACATATGGCATCTGGATCGAATCCCGTTAGCTTCACAGACCCTTGGGACTAGAACTACAGCAGAAATGGAATTTACCTAGGTTTGAAAAAGGCCTTCGCCTTGTCGTCGTTCAGGTGAATCAACGACGGGAACAGAAGAATCATGTTACGCCCCTCGTCCATGATCGGGGAATGACAGTATGCGCATCGGACTTTGCAGGGGAGCTTATGCTCGATCGACTTTGTGGTCGGATCATACCATTCGAGGCAGTGGTGTCCATTGGTGAAGTTGATGTCTTCCTTGTGGAAAATGGCAGCCCATTGGAACGGAGCGGCTGGAACGGACGACGAACTTAGTATGCATACTCCCGTAATCGCTCCAGAGATACTAGCATACCGTGTTGTGTCTGGCAAGTCGTGCAATGGCACAACTTCGAGTCCAGGGGCTCTTCACGGCTCAATTGGTACTTGACGCGGCCGCAGTGGCAGTTCGCCTCGTACTTGACCGGGAAATTCTCGTTGGATTCGTGGATGCGGTAAGGAGCGCGCTTCTTCCACTCGCTCAGGCCTTCAGTCTCATGGCCGCGTGCTTGCTGGTTCTTGTCGAGAGGGTCCATCTTCTCGAATCGTGCGATGTTCTGGTGAAACGGGCGAATGACTTGTGCAGCTGGGCGAAGGAGGCTCAGACGGTTGATAGGAATGGTCAATCGGGGGAGAAGGAGGGTTCTAGCTGCCATGAAGAGAATAGTAGTTAAGAAGGTAAGGGTGCCATTGGCATGGCCGTGGCGGTTTTATCTCAAGGCAGTCGTTGCGCGAGCGGTCGAGATGTCATGGATGCATGATGTCATTGACAAACATGACATCGTGAATCGCGCGCGATTCCCCATGCCGCCTCGCATCGGCTTTCGCCTCCACAATCCTGCCGGAGCTAAAAGGATTTACCCGCGAGAACATCAAATCCGCTTCTAACAGCCTCGTCCTTTCGCCATCTATTAGATATCGACGAGGTTTACTCCATGCTTCAGTATTTGAAGACTCTGTATTTCGGTGACAAAAAACAGATAGAGGGATCAAGACGAGACGGCTGATCTCATGCGCATTATTTACTGCGACAATGAATCAATTGTAGGATTTTTAGATCATTGACCTATATAATGACGCGTGCAGTTCAGTAAAAATAGATCACCGTTCGGATGGATGCCGCAGGTACCTGCTAAAGACCAAAGCTGCGAACGGGCGTATGCGTAGAAAGACGACCACCGTAACTCGCACATATCCGCTGTGCATCCTGCAAACAATTGACTTCCCGTTCATCAAGCAGCTCGCTTGTCCATGATTAGGACCAAAAAGTAAGCATAATGATGATACCCAACGTAAACCTAAGGTGAAGCGCGCAGGAACACAGATGTCTCCAACCCTTACATAAACAGACATTCGTTTTAGATATTTCAAGCCGCAAAGGATGAGTCTGGTATACCCAAAATAGGCAAAATCTTGCCGCGATAGTTTTTTTTTTTTTGAACGAACACGCTTCACGAGTCTAAATTGGGATCCTTCGTCTCCGCGGTTGTCTACTTTTAAATGTACTTATACGGGTTCATGATGCCCTTCTGTAGCAGTCGTTAGCACCCAACCAAGGTTTCAAGTGGAAGCAGGACCCTTACCGGATCATAAAGATTTTTGATGTCCCTCATCAACTTCACCATGGTCTCGTTGCGGCTATACGTGATGAACGACTTCTTCGCAATACCCAAACCGTGTTCCGCGCTGATACTTCCGTTCTTCTCCTTTACCCACTCGTAGACATAAGGCTCGAGCAGCTTCTCAACGTCCTTGTTGAAGCCGCGGACAGGGATATTAAGATGGATGTTAGCATCTCCCATGTGGCCGTAACCAACCACATCAACGACAGGCTTTCCCTCGCCTAGCAAGCCCGCTTCGTCCATCCGAGTGCGCACGTCGTTGACAAGGTTGTACATCTGGGAGATGGGGACGGAAAGATCGTATTTGTAAACGCCACCCCAATGGCCGAGGCACTCAGTGATGCCCTCGCGGCAGCTCCAAAGCGAGGCAAACTGGGTCTGGTCCTGGGCGAGCACACCATCCGAGACAATTTCTTGCTCCATGACGTGCTCCAGGAAGTTTTGAAGCTTTTCGCTGTCGTGATCCGTGTTGGATCCACTAGTCTCAACCAAACAGTAGAAAGGATGCTCGTCTTCCAGAGGTAGCTTTCTACCAGTCACGGTCTGCAGGACCTTCTGGCTGTTGCCATCCATAAGCTCGAAAGCCGAAAGAATCTCCGAAAGCTGAGCCTTGGCCTCCTTGAAAGCCTGCTGGACCTTCTCGAAGCTCTCCAAACCGAAGTATGCGACGTTTACGGCGGGAGAGCGTTGCGGGCAAATGATAGAAACAGCGGTGACTATGCCAATGGTACCTTCACCGCCGATGAAAAGCTGCTTCAGGTCGTAGCCGGTGTTGTTCTTCCTCAATGTGCAGAGGTCGTTCATGATAGTGCCGTCGGGAAGGACGGCCTCGATACCGAGCACGTTTCCGTGCAAGCTGCCGTATCTCAAGAGGCGAAGGCCACCAGCATTGGTCGAGACATTGCCCCCAATCTGACATGAACCCTTGGCGCCCAGATCCAGAGGGAAGATGTAGTTCTTCTCGGCCAAGAAGTTATCAGCGACTTCGAGGATAACACCGGCGTCGGCAACCAGGATACCGGAGACTTCGTCGAAGGAGCGGATATTGTTCATGCGTTGGAGGTTGATCACGATCTCATCGAACACAGGGACAGAGCCTCCAACAAGACCAGTGTTACCGCCCTGAGGCACAACAGCCAGACTGTTGTCGTTGCAATACTTCAAAATCTTGCTGACTTCTTCTGTCGAGCCGGGCTTCAGAACTATCTTGGTGTGTCCACGGTACTTGCGCATCCAGTCGCTGTTGTAGGGTTCAATGTCCTCAGACGCATCCTTTGTGAGGCCGTCGATGACCGCAGACTCGGCTCCCAGAAGATCCTTGAAGTACTTAACATGATCGGGAGTGAGTTCGGCGAAGCGCGAATCGCGCTTGATCTCCGGGTAACTGGGTAACGTTAGGACCGACTGGACGATAATGGAAGACAAGCAAGAGCGTACGAGTCGGTGGTAAACTTGACCTGCTTGGAGGGAGCAGATCCACCCTTGACACCTCCCTTCGAATCAGGCTGATGCGGTTCTGAGCTGGCGGAGGTGGTAGCCTCGCTCTTCCACCGCACTTGAGCCGCAGGAACCGCTCTTACGGCTTGCCGGATAGCGCTCTGCGGGGCACGCACGCGGCGCAATGAGAGCGCAAATCTAGAGGCACAAGCCATTGCTAATAATACAATTGACCCAAGTGCGCGACGAGAAAAGTAATATATACAGGAAAAACGCCGAGGCCGATGGTCCTCCGAAAATGATGCTGATCCATTTTCTCGGAGCTCCCGCAGGCGGAGAGGAGGAATGCCGAGAGTTCTTCCGGCCCCGATGATGGATGTGGTCCAAGCTCGCTCTTGAGGTTACCGCACCAGGCAGTGAGCTGGATGCGCGGCAACCCAAACCTCAATACCACCGCATTCCCAAGTCCGCCCATCTTGTCCAGGCCTTTACGTCCCTCCCACTTCCATCCTTTTGAGTCAGCCCTCCCGACCTTGCAGCTTGACTTTCTACCATGTCAGGTTACGACAGAGCATTGTCCGGTACGCTACAACACTGCGGAGCTATACCAAACAACGGAAGCTTACCGCATATGTCATTCTAGTCTTCAGTCCCGACGGACATGTCTTTCAAGTCGAATATGCTCTGGAAGCCGTGAAGAGAGGTATGGGGAGTCTGACCCCCAGCATAACCTATTCGTCTGACGTTTGCAGGTACCTGCGCGGTTGGCGTTAAGGGCAAGGACATCGTCGTCCTCGGATGCGAGAAGCGTTCTGCGATGAAGCTCCAAGATACCCGAATCACTCCTTCGAAAATCTGCCTCGTCGACACCCACGTTGCTCTCGCTTTCGCTGGGCTCAACGCCGATGCTCGTATTCTCGTCGACAAGGCACGGCTGGAGGCACAATCACACAGACTGACGGTGGAGGATCCTGTCTCGATAGAATACATCACCAAATACGTTGCCGGTGTCCAGCAAAGATATACCCAGAGCGGTGGTGTCAGGCCCTTCGGCATCAGCACACTCATCGTCGGCTTCGATCCCAATGACAAGGTGCCCCGCCTCTACCAGACCGAGCCGTCTGGTATCTACTCTGCCTGGTAATTGATCTGAACCTCGCCTATATGTGTAACACTCTGACTTTGCGCAGGAAAGCGAACGCGATCGGGAGATCAAGCAAGACAGTGAGGGAATTTTTGGAGCGCAACCACAAGGAAGACATGGATCGGGAGGAAACTATCAAATTGACTGTTAAGTCGCTGCTGGAGGTCGTCCAAACGGGTGCGAAGAACATCGAGATTGCGATCATGGCTCCCGGAAAGCCCATAGAGATGTTGCCCGTCGAGGACATCGAGAAGTACGTGGAGAATATCAACACTGAGAAGCAGGAGGAGGCAGCCAACAGGAGGCCTGGCAGGACACCAGGTACTGGTACAGCTGCCATTCTCACCCGTCCTACTGGAGAAGGTCCGGCGGCGCAATAGTTGACACGACGGGATGATAATGGCACGTAGTACAGGCGTTTTTCGTGGTAAAGGCATCTATGCTTGTAGATTATACACAGCTGGCTTCGGAAAAGTGAAGCCTCGCAAACACGATTAGCCTCTCTGTCATCTTCCTCGAGACGTCCTCATGATAAATGCATCAACATAGCATCCCCCAGTTCTGTTATGGTATATCCATTTCAACGCCATGCATTTAAGCCCCAGGAAGCAACCCAAACATAAGTCATGACTGCATCTTTCCATGTTTCAACCGAGCTTATAGGATGCTTCGTCGACATCGAAGATGGTCCGCCGGGGCTTCTGCTGTACCCGCTCATCCTTGATCATCCTGCAGATTGTCAGCTATGGCTGCTTGCCCAGGGCGATGAGTAACTTACCGAGCATCGATCCGAGCATCCTCGCCCTCCACCTGCAGCACCGGCTTGGGTTCCACGGCCTCGATCACGTAGTGGTTGTCGCAGTGAGGACAGTACTCATCACTGTCAACTCTATCAGTTCCTGTCCAGTCCGCTGTGTCCGCCATCTACCCACCTCTCCTCGAACTCCTCCGCATTCTTCCGGAAGCATTTCTTGCACTTCTTGCAGGCGAACACCATTTCAGTGCTCTTTTGCAACGGGTGGTCCTGGGTTTCGTAATGGCATTGCGCGCAGTCGAACCATTTGCGGCCTGGGAGCGGTCGTTAGGACGAGACGTGAAGGTTTACTAATCGGGGACGGGGTTCGTACAGCATGGCGAGCGGATGGCCACTTGTGCGTTGAGGATGTGTTTGCTAGGAGCGTTGTCAGTTACGGGGGGTCAATGTCACGGCCGGTTTGGACAGGCTTACCACATGGTGTCGTTGCTTGTTTAAACTCTCGGGCTGTTGACTCGTGTACCGGCAGCGGCGTGAATGTTTGGGCTGGGATTTCTGCGTCGGTCGGAAGGGGGCAACCAGGCAGAAACAAGGGGTCATAGGGCGATCTTCACGCCTCCTTTGGCCGCACCGCACGCGCTAGTGTACAGAACGGCCCGCCTCTCACGCAGCAGCCAAGCACCAAGAGTGCGAAAGATCCGGGGAAACCTACTTTACTGTATTCTACAACACAGCCACCCGAGTATCCTTCTTCTCCCTACCGCCGCCTTCTCCTCTCTCTCCCGCCTGCATTGCTCTGCGACGCACGCTCATTTCAAGGAAGACGCGGCCTTCTTTGTGGTTTGGCCGACCGGCATCCCGAGACCCTCACTGGAGCAACGCAAGCATACGTAACCCCGACCAGCCCGCTACCCGCACAAGCGTACCGATTACCTCCGCGACGGGCTGCCCTACGACGTACAATCCAACAACCAGTTTCGCAGGCGTCGCCTTAGGAGCTGATATAAGGGCGCTGGTGTTAGCAGAGAGGTGGAATGGGCCAAGCGTGTGCGTCGAGCATATAGCCTGTTTCAACTTGTATGATTCGGGGCCTGCGGCGCCAGTGTGTATACATAAGCGTAGAGCTCCCCTGGAGCTACATTCGGATTCCCGTGAAGGGCGTGGGGCTGCTCCATGGTTAGGACGCACCTGCGGTCGATGTGCATTTTCGTTGTAGGACCCGGTGTAGGCTGACCCAGGCACACGTCCAACCACATCATGGAGCAATTGCCGGAAGAGAACACAGATGGCTCATCCATTGTACGTAGCGCCCTGCAATGCGCGCCGCCGAAGATCTCAAACTAACCGACAATTTGCAGCGGCCGGTCTCCTCCCTTCGGAGTCACTTTGAGAACATGCTCAGTGTGAACACTCCCACAACCCCGCGACAACCGTCGCCCACACGAGCCGATAGCCGCATATCGCTGGACATACCGAGAGAGCCGGCGAGGTTACCGTCCCCTTCTTACGACTCCGGCTCGCAGACGCCGGCGGCACGAACATCGCGGCCTCTTTTTCCCATTGGCAGCAGAATCAAGTCGCGACCCACGTCCATGGGCCCTCTGTCGCCTCCGACCCCTCCCACCGTCGCAGTACATTCCCCATCCTCTCCTCCAAAGCAGCATGAAGCTCAGTTCCACAGCCCTATGCCATCGCGTCAAGTACGGAATAGCTTCATAGAACAACGCGGAAGTTCAAGACCGCCTTCGCCTCAAGGAAACTCCCGCACCAAGATCTCAAGCAGGGTGACCACTCCCGGTGTTGATACGGTTCAGTCTCCATACTTCCAGCCGAGCTCGTCGGCTGCTACTACACCTGACCCACAGAAACAGTCTCCCCCGGCGCGATCGCACAAGAGCACCCCGTCCATACCTCCGCCGGTCAACCGAGCTGGGAAACCGAAGGTACCCAAGAAGCCGTCGTGGAACCTTGAAACACCTGGACGATTGGCCCCTGATCAGACTGCGGACGCTTCTGAAGACAGGATATCGCCCTTTAGCACGCCGCCCAGCAGCGAAACCAGCCCGCATACATCTCCTCCGCCAGTCCCAGACGCAAGCAAACCGCGTTCATTGCCACAGCGTCTCATACCTTCCAGCAAGGACGGCTACTTCACCGCTTCTTCACGGCCGAACGTTTCCGAACGACAGCAGGTGGGAGAGCCATCGTCCTTTCCGCCGAGGATTTCAAGCATTCAACCCACGAAGCCTGGTCCTGTAGCTACGTTGAGAGACGCGCCAGGAGATCGGCCACACCTACCGCCCCGAAGAGAGTCATGCGATGTTCGCAGCAATGGACGAGGGCCACCCCCTGAGCCTCCCGCGCGGCGCTCATTCGATACTTCCCGACCTTCCGCGCTGGTTGCAGAGAACAACACCAAATTCATGCCCCCGCCGAAGCGCACTTCGACATTTGGCACTCCGGGCACCAGCTCAAGCAGCTTAGCGCCACCATCGCATACGACCGCACCGAGAACACCGCCTCGAGCATCCATCGATGTACCCCGCGGCCCTCCCCCTCGAGCATCCATCGATGTTCCGCGTGCACCTCCCCCTCGAGCCTCTATGGAACTCACTCGACATCCTTCCGCACAGGTCACTTCCGTGCAGCCATACCAAGACGACTCAGACGATCCGGATCAGCCACTCGATAAATCCGTCCCAATGCTTACCGATTACCCGGACTCCTCGCAGGCGAACCGCAGACCGCCGATCTTCAAAAATTCGGTGAACGAGATCCCGACCAAATATGAGACGAAGCTGTTCGCGATATGCGGAGAGTATATCTGTACCGCAGGCTACGTGACGCGAGTGTGGAACGTTTTGACGGGAGAGCTTCTGATGAGCATTTCCCACGGTGACACTATCAAGGTCACCTCGATGGCCTTCCGCCCTGCCAAGGAGGTGGACGATGAGGGGAAACGGCTGTGGCTCGGCATGAACACGGGCGAGATGCATGAGATTGATATCCCTACCCAGAGTACCGTCTTCACCAAGACTAATGCCCACCCTCGCCGAGAGATCATCCGGATCTACCGCTACGCGTCTGAGATGTGGTCACTTGATGACGAAGGGAAGCTCCACATCTGGCCGCCGGACGAGGAAGGGCTACCGACGTTGCAACAGACGCCGAATTCCTTTCGCCTGCCGAGGGGCCACTCTTTTTCTTTGGTTTCTGGGTCGAGGCTGTGGCTGGCGACAGGCAAGGACATTCGCATCTTCCAGCGCACCAACGATGGCAGTCACTTTGCGCAGCTTACTACGAAGCCGCTGTCTCAGCCAAACGCAGGCGAGATCACGTCGGGAGCGATCATCAGCAGCCAACCTGACCGCATATACTTTGGTCACACGGACGGTAAGGTTACCATCTACTCTCGGAAGGACTTTAGCTGCATCGCTGTTGTCAGCGTGAGCTTGTATAAGATCAGCTCGATGGTCGGGGTTGGCGACAACCTCTGGTGCGGTTACAACACGGGAATGGTGTACGTCTACGATACCAGCGTTACGCCGTGGAAGGTGTTGAAGGACTGGCACGCCCACGACAATCCGATTGCCGGCATTGCTGTCGACCGATCTAGCATCTGGAAGTTGGATCGCCTACAGGTCGCTTCGCTGGGCACGGACAATATGCTCAGGCTGTGGGACGGTATGCTCAAGGAAGACTGGCTCGAGGCCCAAATGCAGGAGAAAGACGTCGAGTACTGCGATTTCCGCGAGGTGACCGCCACCGTCATGACGTGGAATGCGGGCGCGTGCAAACCGACCAAGGTGCAGCAGGATGAGGGCGGTGCAAGGCTCTTCCGAGAGTTGCTCAACGCTGGCGATCCGCCGGACATTCTCGTCTTCGGCTTCCAAGAGCTGGTGGATTTGGAAGACAAGAAGGTGACGGCGAAGAGCTTCTTCAAGAGCAGCAAGAAAAAGGACGCCTCCCAGCAGGAGCACATGAGCCACCAATACCGCGCTTGGCGCGACCACCTCATCCGCATGCTCGACGAGCATCTCCCCGCCGTCCCGTACACCCTGCTCCACACCGCCAACATGGTCGGCCTGTTCACGTGCATTTTCATCAAGGCATCGGAGCGGCCGAAGATCCGCGACATCAGCGCGGCGGAAGTGAAGCTGGGCATGGGCGGGCTGCACGGCAACAAGGGCGCGCTCGTGGTGCGGTTCATCCTGGACGACTCGAGCCTCTGCTTCATCAACTGCCACCTGGCAGCGGGCCAGACGCAGACCGTGCACCGGAACAACGACGTGGCGGCGATCATGGAGGCGTCGTCGCTGCCGGCGCGGGGGGACCCGCACGGCCAGCGGACGGACTTGTTCGTGGGCGGGGGCGACGGCAGCATGATCCTGGACCACGAGATCTGCATCCTGAACGGCGACCTGAACTACCGCATCGACACCATGGGCCGGGACACGGTGATCGCGGCGGTGCGGGCGGGCAACCTGGCCAAGCTGCTCGAGCGCGACCAGCTGCTGCTGAGTCGGAAGCGCAACCCGGGCTTCCGCCTGCGCGCCTTCCGCGAGGCCCCCATCCTCTTCGCCCCCACGTACAAGTACGACGTCGGCACGGACCGGTACGACACCAGCGAGAAGCGCCGCAGCCCCGCGTGGTGCGACCGCCTGCTCTACCGCGGCGTGGGCCGGATCAAGCAGACGGAGTATCGTCGGCATGAGGTCCGGACGAGCGATCATCGGCCCGTGAGCGGCCGGTTCGTGATGCGGATCAAGACGGTGAGCCAGCGACGGCGGGTGGGGGTCCGCGAGCGGTTGGAAGGCGAGTTTGAGGTGGTGAAGCGGCGGGTGGGTGGGGATATTAAGTAAGTTTTTCCTTTCCCTTCTTTATCCTCCTTCTATACATTCAATTCCGCTGCGCGTTTGAAGCTTGGAAGCTAACCGGGTTCTCCTTCCTCCCCGTCACAGGCTCGACTACCTAGTCAACGTATTCGGACTCTCAACGAAAGAGGCGCAGCGGTTGTTAGGTGGCAGCAGTGGGGGAGGGGCTGGCGGTGGTGGTGGTGGAGGTAATGGTTAATAGTTATGGTTCCGGTGGCGGGAAGGACGGCGTCGGAGCGACGAAGTAGTTAGAAATACGAGGTGGTCTCTCTTTCTGGTCTTGTTTACCGCCTGAAGCATTTTTTTCCTTGAGCTTTCCGGCATAACGGAGTTTGGGTCTCTTCTTTTTTCAATCCTTGCCGACGTAAGTCGTTTGGGATGTTTTTAGAGCGGTATTATATCTTCTGAATACCGGTGGAAAGATCAAGGACGGGGTTCAAGGGGGGTATGGGGAGAAGGAATGGGCTGATAAGATGGTTCAGAGTATTTATTATTTCTGCTATGCGGGTTCACCAAGAGTGAGCGTGAAACCGCATCCCTGAATATAGAACTTATAGGAGCGAAACCGGAAACCCACAGGATCTTTAGCTATCGCACTACTCCTCCCCATAACCCGGTGATCGGGCGCGCGGTTCGGGCGGGCGAGGGGGCCAGCAATGCGTACGTGCGTGCGGTGGGTGCGTGCATCTTCAACATCTGTTTGCGCGCTATACACATCTATAATATATATACAAGTGGATGAATCCCTTTCACCGCGGACATGTGACAAGATGGAAGATCTCCAGCTCGCTTGTCTGAATCCTTCCGGAGTTTATTTTAACGTACATAGGGAGGGAGGGAGGAAAGGGAGGGAGGTGAGCGAGAAGGGGGTCTAGAACCTATCACTATCGTATCCCGGGAGATCTCACTCACTTATACGAGCTGGGAGGTCGAATGGGAGTCCGGAGTCGCATCACAGTCTGGTTTGCTGGCGAGGAGTATGGATGGATGGGTGGATGGATGTACGATTGCCATCCCGTTGATTCTTTTCCTATATATATATATGGGTTCGATTGGCTGCCATTCACCATCGAGCGGAGCGTTCTTCAGCTCGTCTGGACCTGCATCACTAGCTACCTTTTAGCTACCTGCCAGGAAGCCAGGAAGCCAGCCCCCCCGCCGACGCCACCACCGCCATCGTCCATCATCGCCGCCATACGACAACGCCGGCCGGACAACCACCGTGACCTCCTTCTCCCTTTCTCCCTTTTTTTCCCTTCTTTCTTCTACTTCTTCTTTTTCTCTGGTCTAACACATCTTTCCATCCCATTTACACATCTCCATTGCTCACCCGGAGGATACGTTACTAGCAACCAACATACAGACCACCGACATCCATCCATACATCCTCATGTTATAGGGCATCCTCCGTCCGCCGACCTCACCACTTCTCCCACCGTCCACTCCGGCACGCCAAACCGTCAACATGCCTCTCCTCCTCCCCCGCCGGCTCGCCTACCTCTGGCTCGCCGCCGTGCCCATCCTCCTCTTCATCCTCTACCTGCACCCACACTACCTGCCCGTACCCAGCACCATCCCATGGAAAAGCCCCTCCTTCACACACAACCCAACCACATCCCCACCAGACGAAGAAAAAGAAAAAGACGCCTGGAACGCCCACGCCAGCTCACCACCCAACAACGCAGCGCCCCCATCCTCCTCCTCCGCCACCAGCGACGCGACCTCCATCCTCTACTCCCCCGCCCTCCCCTGCGCGCACCTCCCGCACGCCTCCTCCGTGCTCGTCCTCCTCAAGACGGGCGCGACGGAAACCCACACGAAGCTACCGGTGCACCTGCGCACCTCCCTGCGCTGCTACCCGCACGCCCTTATCTACAGCGATTTGGCCGAGACGTTGGTCGTGCCTGGAACGGGGAACGGGACGGAGGCGGGGAACGGGACGACGGTGCAGGCGCATGACGTGCTCGGCGCGCCGGGCGCTGTTTCCGACGCCCTTCGTGATGAAGGGGAGGAGTTTGCGCTCTGGCGGCGGATGCGGGAGTGGCAGCGGGAGCACGGCGGCGGGGTTGGCGGCCTCGCGGCCGAGCCCGGCGCGATCCAGGACGTGGGCGAGCAGGCGTGGCAGCTGGACAAGTGGAAGTTCCTACCGCTGATGGGGGAAGGGCTGGCGCGGGCGGGGCCGGGGATCCGCTGGGTGGTCGTCGTCGAGGCGGACACGTACCTGGTCTGGAGTAACCTGCTGCGGTGGCTGGGCTCGCTTGACCCGCGCCGGGCCTGGTACCTGGGCGGGCAGAGTTGGATTGGGGATGTTGAGTTTGCGCACGGCGGCACTGGGTTCGTTCTCAGTCGGCCGGCGCTGGAGCAGGTGGTTGATATGTGGCGCGGCCGGCGGGACGAGTGGGAGGACGTCACCCGCGCGGACGGGCTGGGTGACAGCGTGCTCGCGCAGGCGCTCCGCGCCGTCGGTGTGCGTCTGTATAAGAGCTGGCCGGTTCTGCAGGGGGAGACGCCCGCCACGCTCGACTACACCGCCTTCCACTGGTGTTTCCCCGTCGTGAGCTGGCATCACGTCGACCCGACGTGGGTCGAGCGGCTGTGGGAGTTTGAACAGGCGTGGATCGAGGAGGTGAGTGAACTCCATCCACCCCCCTTTCCCACTCCCTACCTTTACTAACCCCAACAACCAACCAGCACCCCACCCTCCCCCTCCGCCACCGCGACGTCTTCCACCACCTCATCCGCCCGCACCTCCCCGCCACCCCGCAGGAGGGCTGGGACAACCTGTCCAACGACGACGAGCACGACGGCTCCATCACCTCCGCCGCGGCCTGCGCGGCCGCGTGCCGCGCCCGCCCGGCCTGCCTGCAGTATGCGTTTTGCATGGTCGAGGGCGGGTGTCGGCTCAGCGGGGTGGTGCGGTGGGGGAAGCCGGTGGAGACGAATGCGGCGAGGGCCGGGAAGAAGGTCACGAGTGGGTGGTTGTTGGAGAGGGTGGATGCGTGGGTGGAGGAGAGGGAGAAGGAGGGCTGTGGGGGGAAGGGGTTTGAGGGGGTTGCGGGGTATGAGTGAAAGGGGGGGTTTTTCTTCTTGGGTTCAGGTTTGGTTGTGAGGGATATAATTTTCTTTGGATTTTTCTTGGTAAGCCTTTTTTTGGCTCTTGGGGTTTTCTATTTTGGATAGAGTGAGAGGGGAGGATTGATAGTAGAGTGGTAGTAGATGTGATACCCGGACCTTTCCTTTCTCATTTCCCCCCTTCTATCCTAATCTTATATTCTCTTCCACTCTTACATAACGCTACACCACGCTCTTCTTCCCCTTCCTCTGAAATCACAGATGTTACTCCACCCGTCGTTCAGTAACGCGGGAACCTGAACCTGTACCTGTACCCCGTCCCCTGCCGCACGTGCCTTGGCAGCCTACGGTAGGTCTGTAAGTACCATTATGCAGTTGGACGGTTACGTTACGCTGAACTGGAAGAGAACATGGGTTTGGGTGGTCGGCCGAAATGTGCGTATGCCGTATGCCCTTTTCCCCCCTGCCTGGCTACCCGAAGGAGAGGAGAAAGAGGGGAAGATAGGGAAGGCGGTGGGAAGGAACTTGGAGTAAGTATAACTTGCGGAGGCGGTCACCTTCTTTCTTTCCTTCTTTTCTTTCTTCCCTACTCCTCGCCTCTCCTTTTCCTGTCTCCCTATAAGCTGTAACGCTTCATCGTCATCACCACCACCATGTCATCCGCCCCCTTCAGCCCCCGCATCGACGTCCACACCCACTTCATCCCCCCAGACTACCGTCGCGCCCTCGAAGAAAACGGGTACAGCCACCCAGACGGGATGCCCAGTATCCCCGTAAGCCCCTCTCCCCCCCCAACCCCACCCCCACTAACCCCCGTGCAACAGGACTGGTCCCCCACCGCCCACCTAACCTTCATGACCCACCTCTCCATCACCCACAGCATCCTCTCCCTCTCCTCCCCCGGCGTGAACCTCGACGGGACCTCCACCACCGCCACCCACCTCGCCAGCTCAACCAACACCTACGCCTCCCACCTGCACCTCGCGCACCCCCAGCACTTCACCTTCCTCGCCACCCTCCCCCTCCCGCACCTCCGCCCCTCCCTCTCCGAACTGCACCGCGCGCGTACCCTCCCGGGCTACCGGGGCGTCGCCCTCTTCTCCAACGCCGCAGGGCTCTACCTCGACGACGCGGCTCTCACCCCTCTCCTCGCCGCCCTGAACGAGGGCGGGGACGTCGTGCTGTTGCACCCGACATCCCCAACGCCCCGTGGAGATCCCACCGACCCCGCACCGCTGTACGAGTTCGTTTTCGAGACCGCGCGCGCGGTGTCGCGGCTGCTGCTGCGCGGCGTGCTGGAGCGGTATCCCCGCGTGCGATGGCTGCTGCCGCATGCGGGGGGTGCGGTGGCGCCGGTGGTGAGTCGGGTGTGTGGGTTTTCGTTCCTGGCGGCGGGGGCGCCGACGCTGCGCGAGGTGGAGGTAAGGAGGTTGTTGAATGAGCGGTGTTGGTGGGATTGTGCGGGGTATGTGGTGCCTGATGCGGATGCGGAGGAGGAAGGGGAGGTGGGGGAGGGCCAGTTGAGCATGGTACTCCGTGGTCTGGGGGTGGAGAAGGGGAGGCTGGTGTATGGGAGTGATTATCCGTTTACGAAGGTGGAGATGGTGGAGGGGTTTGCGCGGAGGTTGGAGGGCGGGTTGCGGGCGTTGATGGATGGGGAGGGGAGGAGGGGGGTGTATGTGAGGAATGCGGAGGGGTTGTTTGGGGGGAGCCCGTTTGAGGGGGGTGCAAGGGGGGAGGGGGAGGGAGAGGGGGCACAGGGGGAGGAGGATAAGAGGGAGGATGTGCTGGAGCCCGTGTTGGCGGAGGTGGGGAGTGTGTGAGGTTTTTGATCCCTTTATCTCCTTTTCTGAGGCTGCTATGAGGTCTGAGAGTAATTCTTTCCGGAATTCTGAGCTCTGAGCTCTTTAATGTCGTGCAGTAATGAAAGAGAAGAGGGAGGTCTCGCTCTTTTTCTTCCATTATCTCGGTCCTCGAACTGATAGCATTGAATCCTGATATGTTTATATAAGCAAAAGAAAACGGAAAACCGACGGGGTAACCATGCCTTCGCTGATGCATGGCATATGTACTCCGATCTGGATTCCAGCCCATCAACTCCGCTACGCAAACAGCGCCCCTTCCACGCCACGAGCAGGGCGACCGGTCCAGCGGATGGAGAAAGAGGGGTGGAGGGTGCAAAGTTGAGAGGTACCAGCGCGAAGGCCATAGGCAGATGGATAGATCGAAGTTTATAATGTATGGACGTACATCACCACCCGAGCGATCCCAGATTACAGACGTGTTACGTGCAACGGAAGAAGAAAGAACATATCGACTACCTCTAAACCCCGCTAAAGAAATCTATAAAGAAAAGAGAAGCCGAAAAACCAGTGAGGTATGAAACGAAAGGTCGGGATACCATCGCACGACACCCACCGCCTCTGTCGGTTTGAGTGGCGTGTGCTTCCCGTTTCGTGTGCAAGAGGAAGGATATGAGAGATAAGTAGTGGAGGTACTAAACTACCTAAATACGGGTTTTACTATTATGGTAGATAGGCGATGACGCGGTGAAGGGAAGGGGAAAGGGAAGATAGAGAAGCGCGGAGATCGTGTGATGGACTGAGAGAGATTGGGGACGAAGAGGAGGAGGGGAAGGAGAAAGCGTGCAGACGTTTCTACTAGAACGGAAGAATCCAACTGAGATTGAAGGAATAAAACCTACTTATCCACCTACCTACCCTTCCGACAACTAAATGCAACGAGGATAAAGAGAAGCGAAAGAACATCCCACGCATCCGCGACGTATGAGCTCATTCAGCCGCTCTTCCTCTTTCTCTCCAGCACGTTTTCAAGAACACAGGTACCAATGGACTGACTGAGAGATGCACACTCGACGGTTGCGCTCGACGGCCGCGGAGGGGCGCGTGAGGCAGCGAGAGAGAGAGAGAGAGAGAGAGAGAAGGCTGAGATGACGAGGCGACATACGAGTAAGACCGACAGATAGAGAGGAAGACGAAGACGAGATATTAGAAGAGATAGATAAAAGAGGGAGATGACTGCATATATACACACCACACGTATCTACACCGTATATTTATATATGTATACTTGCGTACTTGCGCGCGCGCCTGGTACGATATAGCGTGGCCTCCCGCTGCGCCCCTCGCGGGACAACAGCCGCTTCAGCGGTGCTAAGAGAAGCATACGGAGCGGTTTTGAATGGCAGAAGAAGTAGAGAAGAAGAAGAAAATGAAAGAGAGAAAGGAGGGCTCACCAACCTCTATACCCACCTCCTAACCAGAAAGCGAGCGAGCGAGGCGGGTATTCGATCTGAAAACCAACACCATCATCCCCTTTCATCGTCGTCTCTCCTCTCAAAACAGCAGAGAGAAACAGCAGAAGGAATGAGGCAGAGAAGGAGAGATCTATTCCCACGCACGCACGCACGCACCCCCATACGCACACGCAGTGCTCAGTCCAGCCCAGCCCAGCCGACACACCCGCGGCATGAACGGCATCTCACCCACCCTCCTTTCTTCCATCCATCCACTGTATCTACCATCTACCATCTACCCCTCCACGGCCCTTTCCCATCCCTAGGTATACTCGTATACGTCCCCCTCACTCTCATGTCCACCTCGAGTAAAAAGGGTAAAAAAAAGGGGTCCCTGAATCCCCGAACAGCTCCAAATCACGGGAGTCGGCCCGTCTTCGGCACATGCCCCTCGCCCCGCCCCGCCCCGCCCCGCGACGACGGGCGACGGGCGACGGGCGACGGGGGTCGCGTCGCGTCGCAGGCGGGCGGGTGCAATGCGTAGGAGGCGTGGGACCCTTTTTCTTTGTTTCTTTTGCGACTGCGACTGCGACTGCATTTGCGAAAGTTGTGTATTGCGCTGGATATACATCCATATCTACTTACATATATACGAATCTATATAGACATAAGCCGCAAGCGGAGGAGGAAGAAGAGGAAGAAAGTTGTTTTCGCTCTCCCAACGATCAAACATGGTGGGGGGGGGGGGTTTCGCATCGAAGGGCCCCCGTTTGAATGGGAGGTTATTATTACAGGAAGGAAGGAATGGAATGGATCTCATGCTTCCCCCTCCTCATCCCCACCAGCCCGCCGACGGCGGAGAGACGATGCCGGATCGTCGGCACGACGGGAGGGGGCATGGAAACGCACACACGCACGCGCGCGCGAGGTTCGTGAAACGAAGATGAAGGAGGAGAAGAGAGAGGAGGTACGAAGAGGGGGATGTTTGAAGAACAAGAAGCAGCAGAAAGGGGAAGGTGGGGGGATGAATCAATTCACAGGGCAGAAACAGAGACATTCACCACCGCGAAACGACAGCTATACGAGTAGAAGAAGAGAGAGAAAAGCTCCCCTTCCCTTCTGCGTGGCAGCCAGTGCAGTCAGTGCAGCCAGTGCAGCCCTATCCCTCCCTCCGGTACGAGCGAACATGGAAGCGAACAAGCGAACGCGTTCTTACAACCTGATGACAGACGCCTTTTCGCCTTTCCCCGCCGCCAACGCCGCCGCCAGCCATTGTGGTGACGGCCGCGTGGCAGGGATAATTACTCCTTCGGTGGTTACGTCGCTCGCTCACGCACACGCGGAAAATTAAAAAAAAAAAATAAATAAAAAAAGAGAGAGAGGATGGCGGGGCATGGTTAGTCCCCCCCAGCCCATTTTCTCTGTAGAAGGGGCGGATGGAGGGGCGTTGTTGGTGTGTTTATTTATGACCCCGTCCGTTGGTGGTTGGTTGGTGTTGGGACGCGAAATGAGGGTTCGCGTTGTTGTTTACTCATGAATGTAGCCGTTGTTATGGAGTAGGGCTGGGCCCCCCTTTTTTTTCTTTCCCCCTCCTACTCCTGCCCCTTCCCGCCGACTCGACGCAAGATTGTCATCGTCATGATGGGCGATGGGCGAGGGGATGGGATGGGATGCGATCGAGCATCGTCATATGTACAGTACATAGATAGTCGCCCGTTTAAAAATGGCCGTCAGCCTTCTTTTCGTTCGTTCTACTCGCTTCTTCTTTTGACGGGCGCGGGCCCTGCAGAAGGAAGGGTGTGAGGTCAGTGGCCCTGTGATCGGACCTGTTGGATTGTTGGTTTGGGTCACTAATAAGTAGAAGTTGGAAGGTTATCTGTCCAGATGGGCAACCAACGACGGCTGTCTGGCTGGTTGGTTGGTTGGTCTGGTAGAGATGACGATGGTGGGGGGTTTGGACGTTGTCCGCGTGAGAGGGATGTGAGGGCGATGTGAGGCTGGATCTGCTTTTGGATGGATGGATGGATGGGTAATGGGTTGGATGGAGATGAGATGAGGTGAGATGAGCATGTTGGAGATTGGACTGATGGGCGCAGTGTTGGCAACGAAAGCATGAGCGTCCCCTTTCTTTCGTTGTACGACGACGATAACGACGACGACGTGGATGACGAGGTCGCACGAAGTCATTCATATGTACTGTATACGCAGAAGAACGAAAATGAAAATGAAGAAGAAAGTAAAATCAAGGCGACGGAGATGAAAAGTCCGGTCCATGCATGCACGCACGGGAAGGAAGAAGCATGGATGGATTCATGGAATCATGGATAGGTGAGAGATGCACATGCATGGCATGGATGTCGCAGTGTGGAGTTGCCAGTGAGAAGCGGCCGTTTCAAGTTTTCGCGCGCCTGGACAAGGGTGATCCCATCCTGCCGGGGCCTGGGCTGGTGCTGGGCTGAGGGGCGATGCGGTACCTGACGCTAAACCGTCCAGCGCGTCGTCCCCCGGCTAGTCCGGCGTGTGTGGTCGGCGGCGCTGGTGCGGTCGGTCGGGCACGGAATGGATGGAAGTTCTGCAGGCCGGGGCGTGACGAAGCGCTGGGCCAATCCCGGGCCGTGAAGGACTCGCGGCCTCATTTGCTAGGCTGTCCCGTCTCAGGCTGGGGCTGGGGCTGGGCTGGGTGTGGCCTTAGGGGCAATTCCCATTCATTCATTCCTCCCCGCAGCAGCCTCTTAACATCACCAACCACCAACCACCATCCGTTCCCTTCTCCCTCTCTTTCTCCTCCTCCTCCTCCTCCTCCTCCTCTTCCCGCCGCCCCGGTCGCCCGCCAGTTCCTCTCTTTCATCCGTTCCCTCATTTCCCCTTGCAGCGCCGTTTTCCCGCCTCGCAAGGAGTCGCTCCTTTTCCACTTCACTTTTCACTTTCATTCACTCACACACAGACTCTCTCTCACTCACTCACTCTCTCTCATACGCTCCCTTTTCACATTCACATTCACACTCACACTCCCCCCGACTTCATTCGGTGCCGCCCCACACCCAAGACCCAGTGTCCGTTCCGTTTCTGCCCTCTGCACAAACCATTTCTCGCCAACGTCGCAACGACGAGAGTCGCATTTCGCTCACGGACCTCTGGAGGTATCCCTTGATTGACCGCCTGCCTGCCAACCTCGCTTGAACCACAAACCCCCTTTCCTCTGCTTCTCCTGAGCCGAGCAAGTGTTGGTATAGACCTCCCCCTCCCTCCGCCACCTCAACCACCATTCCTTCCCCTTCACCTCTTTCTCCCCTTCGCCGTGACTGACGACGACGTCGCTCGCTTCAGGTCACCCCCCCCGTCGTCTCGCGCGATACCACCTCTGGCCTGCGTAGGCCTTCTTTCTCGACTTCACCACCAACAACAGCAACACCGACGACGTCGACGTCCTCACGATGAAGCTGAACAGCAAGTCCTTCCTCGCCCTGGCGGCGCTCCCTGCCGTCCAGGCCTTCTGGCGCATGGAGTGCCCGTCCCGTAGCGGTCTCGCCCGTATCGACCCGATCGTGAACCCCGGCACGGTCGCCGACCACTCCCACGCCATTCACGGCGGTAACAGTAAGTCGTCCACCTTTCCATGACCCTCCTTCGGCGCTGGATGGCCATCTCGTGGTCGGTACCACGGTCGCACCGGTTCGACCGCGTGGCCGTTGTCGCCGTCGTCGGGAGACGCCCGCCACCGCTGATGGCATGGGATGGAATGCCGATGCTAACAGAGGAACGAAAGACTTCGGTTTCAGCACCACCTACGAGGACCTGATCGAGTCCAACTGCACGACCTGCCGTGTCACCCAGGACAACTCCGCCTACTGGACCCCCTCCCTTCACTTCATGTATCCCAACGGCACCACGGTCCTCGTGCCTCAAGTGGGCGGCATGCTTGCGTAAGTGTGGCGCGACACGAGGAGGAGGACATCTGCCACGAGCGCATCGCTAATCGATCATAGCTACTACCTCCTCTACGGCGACAACATCACCGCCTTCCCCAAGAACTTCCGTCTCCTCGCCGGTGACACGCGCCAGCGCAACTTCAGCGACCTCCCCGTTCCCGACCCGGACAAGTCCGAGTGGACGGCCAAGGACAAGACCCAGTTCGCGCTGGAGCGCAAGGCGATCGGCTTCAACTGCTTGAACTACAACGCCGACGCCGAGGCCACGCTCTACCGCCACTTCATGCCCAGCAAGGACTACCTCGACGAGAACTGCCTGGACGGCCTCCGTCTCGAGATGATGTTCCCCTCCTGCTGGAACGGCTCGCTCGACTCGAGCGACCACAAGAGCCACATGGCCTACCCCGACCTCGTCATGACCGGCGACTGCCCCGACGGCTACTCGATGCGCACGCCCAGCCTGCTCTTCGAGACCATCTGGAACACGTACTACTTCAAGGGCGTCGAGGGCCAGTTCCTGCTCTCCAACGGCGACCCGACCGGGTACGGGTACCACGGCGACTTCATGGCCGGCTGGGACGTCGACCTTCTCCAGAGCGCCATCGACACCTGCACCAACCTCTCCGGCGAGATCACCGACTGCCCGCTCTTCGACATCCAGACCGCGACCGAGGCGGCCACCTGCTCGATCGACGTGCCCGCCTCCCTCGCCGACGACGACTGCGCCGGCCCCCGCGACGGCCTGCCCGGCAACGTGCCCATCCAGAGCGGCCCCGGCTACGCCACCAAGGTCACCGCCGCCGCCACCGGCGTCGTCACCCCCAACCTGTCCGCCCAGTCCGTCGTGCCCACGCTGTCCTACAGCAAGGGCACCAACGTCGTCACCGACAACTACGGCGGCGGCATCACCGTCGCCGCCGTCGCCGACGAGGCGGCCGCCACCACCTCCGCCACCACTGCTACCACCACCGCTGACGCCGACGTCGTCGCAGCGGCGGCCGTCGACGCCTCCACCGTGACCAGCGTGGCCGTGCTCAGCGACGCCCTGGCCGCCAACGAGCAGATCATCGGCACGTCCACCTTCACCAGCGGCGGGGCCGTCTACGTCGTCGCCGAGGTCGAGGACGTCGTCACCGTCACCCAGACCCAGACCGTCAGCCCGCAGAAGCGTCACATCCACAAGCACCGCCGCGCGGCGCACGGGGAGCACCACTTTTACTAGGTGGGAAGGGCGTGTCTTGCCGGTGTCTGATGCGGGTTGGATTTTTCCGATTCCTGATCTCTTCTTCACTTCACTTCGGACTTCTTCGTCCTGATTGATTTGATCTTGCTTTTCTCTTTCTCTTTGTGAAGCCTTCTGTTGCTGTGGTCTGGCGTGGCGTGGGTTAGATCGTCCTTCTTGCGTGCGTAGCGTAGCGTCGCGTAGCGTCGCGTAGCGTCGCGTGGATACATGTCCGCTGGGTCGGTCAGCCGGTCAGGGTTGGAAAACGTGAAGTGTGTGTTTGTGCGTGATTTCTTCTTTCGATATGGCGGTTGCGACATTTTGGTTTCTCTTTTTTTTTTGCGCTTCTTGCTTTTTTCTCCTTATGTATCAGACAGACAGACAGAGGGAGAGAGAAAATATTATGTATACCCTTTCTTTTTCGGGGTTTGCGTCCTCACGTCCGCTGTTCTGCGTCCCCCGTCCTTCGTCCTTCGTCCCCCGTCCTTCGTCCCCCGTCCTTCGTCCTTCGTCCCTCGTCCCTCGTCCACTAGAGCTTCTGGACGGTGGTGGATTCGTCTGCATACTTAGTTACTTAGGTACATTACTCCTACCTCGACGGTGGATTGTAGGTAAATGGAGGGAGGGTAGTCAGTGGGATGTATTGACTGGACTAGGGATCTACATACGACGTGTACTTCTTTTGTTCCTTTCTTCCTTCCTATCTTCTATCGTCATACTCTCCTTTCTCCTTTCTCCCCCCCTTCACTCACACCTTCCGCACACTTCCCTCGTTTCCGAAGGCCACGCTTGTGTATTCCATACTCTCCCCTCCACACTTTACCCTTCCACACTTCCCATCCCCCCTCTCCCCCAATCCCCCCCCATTCCCCCTCCAAAAAAAGAAAGAAAGAAAAAACACCACCCATCCAAGCCCTCAACATCACAGGCAAAGACCCGCTCCCTCCAGGCGAGCGAAGGCGAGCGAACGAAGGCGAGCGAACGAGGGCGAATATAGGCGACGAAAGCGAACGAGGGCGAATGAAGGCGAACGAAGGCGAGCGAAGAAAGGTAAGCGAACGAAGGCGAATAAAGGCGACGAGGGCGATAAACTAATTTATACTATTCTATCCCGTCTATTCTAACTCCGAAAGCGATAAGTATAATAAGGGCGATGAGAGCGACGAGGGCGACAAGGGCGACGAGGACGACGAGGGCGACGAGGACGACGAGGGCGACTAAGGTGAATAAGGGCGAATAAGGGCGATAAGGGCGAATATAAACGAGGGCGATAAAAGCGAACGTGGGTGATAAGGGCGAATAAAGGCGAGCGGATAAAGGCGAGTAAAGGCGAGCGAACGAGGACGATAAAGGTGATAAAGGCGAACGAAGGCGATGAAGAACGAGGGCGACGAAGGTAAAGGTAAAGGTAAAGGTAAAAAGTAACAGCGATATCAAGCACACTTCACGCTTCACGATCCACGCCTCATAAATCGTTCGAGAGAGGGAGAGAGAGAGGGAGGAGAGAGGGAGAGAGAGGGAGGAGAGAGGGAGAGAGGGAGTGACGGTGCTCCACTCCACATAACATAAACAGGCAGGCATACATTACGAGTACCTAGAGACACCTAACTCTACTGTACCTATATCCGTCCGTCCGTCCGTTCCGAGTTCGTAGATATAATTAGTTTCGACTGAAATACCAGCTTACACATGCTCTCTCTTCTATAGGTATCCCTCCCTCTCTATATCCATAGAAGCCTGATGCGTGGAACGTGAAGCGTCGTCGTCAATAGGGGGGGGTGGGGGGGGGGGGGGGGGGGGGGG
>JADQAV010000019.1:0-131513 GCA_019775845.1 Myrmaecium sp. VS I D KN 1 | reverse complement strand
CCCCCCCCCCCCCCCCCCCCCCCCCCCCCCTGATATGCATATAGGTATTGCCACGCGTGTACGGACGCAGACGCATGACGAGATGGGTGGGTATACGGACGGGGACGGGGACAGATGAAGACACGGACGCAGATACAGATACAGATACAGATATATACTCTACACATGACACGCGAGGGAAAGAAAGTAAGCAATCAAGGAAGCACGTAAGAAGAAGAGCGCGAGCAGTACAACGACGACGACGACGAAAACGACGACGAAAACGACGACGAAAACGTGCGAGAAGACCGCACTCCCTCCGAATTCTAAACCCCCAAAACCCCCTATGAAGGAAGGTAGAGATACAACGACTCCCCGGTCGACGTGACTTGTACCTAGTCGATCATCGATGTCCAAAAAAAAAAAAAAAAAAAAAAAAAAAAACACACCATCAACAAAGAACAAGCAGAGAAACACCTCGCCATGGACGTGAAGAAGAGGGATTTAAACAATGCCCCCCCAAGCTCCGTTCCTAAATGCTTCGAAAACCCCTACTCCCCAAAAGAAACGGTAAAATCAACCCTCATGCACCCCTCAACCCTTCACCCTTCAAACAACCCTCTTTCTATCCTCCCCCACCACCTCTACATCAACCACCCCACCCTCTCCCCCCTCAGCCCCTTCCCCAGTATCCCCCCCATCCTCCCCCCCATCCCCCCCATCCGCCACCAAACTCGGCCCTCTCCCCGGCTCCCTCCACCCCCCCTCCCCCTCCCAAACGCCCGCCTTCGTATAATCCCACGTCGCCCGCCCCTTCACATACGCAAAGCGAAAATACTCCGGCACATGATCCTCCTCATGTCGTCGCACCCACGTGAACCGATCCTGGCCCCGATCCGCATACCCCCGAAAGCGCTCGACGTCATTGACGAGGATCGAGAGACCGTCCGCAGCGGCGTGGGGCAGCGGGTATGACCAGAGGAAGGTGATGTTGGGTGGGAGATCCGGGCGGTCGAGGTTCGGGTGGATGATGGGGGGGTGGGGGAGATGGGGCAGCGGCGTGCCCCAGGGGGCGTCGCCGTGAAGTTCCAGCGGGGTTTGCAGGATGCTGTCGAACCCCCAGCGGGCGATGCCGTTGATGAAGAGGCCGACGAGGAGGCCTTGGTAGAGGAGGGAGGGGCGGGTTTGCATGCTGGTGCCCGGCAGGAGGAGCAGGGCGAGGATGTAGTGGTGGATGCGGACGTGCATGCCAGGCACGCAGACGAGGGCGAGCAGGCCCGCCCCCATCGTCCCGTAGATGGCCAGGTAGCGGATGAAGCGGCCTTCGACCCGCAGCGCCCACGCCTGGCCCAGCGCGATGAGGAAGATGCCGAGGACGATGATGATGAGGGCGGGCACGGCGCCCGGCTGCGCGCGGATGTCGTGCGGCGTCAGCCGCTGGATCGGGATCTTGTCGAACGTGTAGTTGTTGAACGCGCCCACCCAGCACGCCCCCAGCCAGAGCACCGTCTTTTCGATCTGGGCCCGCAAGCCCGTGAGCGTGCGCCGGACGGCCGTGACGTAGATGGCGTAGGCGCAGAAGGCCGCCGGCAGGAACCGGCCCAGCGCCGTGCTGACGATGGCGTAGTAGTCCGAGAAGGTGGGCGGGTCGGACGCGAGCGCGACGTGGAAGTAGACCCCGACGAAGACGAGCGGAAAGAAGACGGCCGGGGAGGTGGTGAAGAGGGAGACGAGGACGGTGAAGGTGAGGGAGACGGCGAAGAGGGGCCAGCGGAGGTCGCGACACTGCGCCTGCGTGCCCTCGACGAAAGTGAAGGAGAGGGGGAAGTACGAGTCGAAGCCGATGCTCTTGATCCCGTGGCTCTTGGTGCTAGGATAATCGGTGTGCTCGCCCACGAGCCGGAGAACGCCGCAGCCACCCTGCTTGTTGCTCACGAAGCCCGCGTGGATGCCGGCGCCGCAGATGAAGGAATCCCCGCGGTAGATGGAGTCACCCACGCTGGGATGCTCCTCGGTCGCGCCGCCGATGACGAGGGGTTGGTAGTTGACCTCCTGATCACCCACGGCATGCGGGTTCACCACCTCAACTCGCTTGCAGTTAGCCGGACAGCGGAACGGCACCGTCACGTTAGTGAACGGTCGACACAGATCCCCATCAAGACCGCAACCATTCTTATCCCGCCTATTACCAAAGAAGACAAAAAGAAAGAAAGTCAGCACCAATCCCCAGAAGAGATAAAAAAAAAAGGAAAACCCATACCAAAACCGCGACGTACACCCCATCCGCTTCGGCGCCCCGTAACCCGGCACATCGCCCGCGAACGCCGACCGTCCCAGCACGAGGGCGAACAGCCCGAACCACAGCACGCACGTCCCCAGCAGCAGCAACACCTTCTGCTTCCGCCGCGGGCACAGCCAGTCCAGCAGCCGGACCGGCGCGTCCTGGACCCGCGGGCAGAAGGGTTCGATCCGCCAGATCCGCGGCGGGCGCGGGCCGCGGGCCCACCGGCCGATGGCGAGGGCGGCGCGTCGGAGGGGTCGGGGGAGGTGCGGGAGGATGCGGGATGAGGTGGGGTTTCCTTCTTCGTCGTCGTCTTCGTTTTCGTCGGCGGTGGTGCCGGCGGCGTTGTGGTTGTGGATGAGATGAGCTGTTGAGGCGGTGGTGCCGGCGTGGCCGGGTGCGGTGTAGATGATCGTCTCGTCTGAGCTGATGCTGGTGGCGTCGTCGTGGTACTGCAGCGGCGCGCGCTCGTGGGCGGCGTCGTCCGCGTCTTGAGGCGGTCCCATCACGTCGGAGGAGGAAGACGACGACGTGCGGTGGTGGTGGTGTTGTTGTTCTTGCACTGCGAAGTTTTGAGTAAGTGAATGAGTGACGCTGATGTCCAACGCCCTAAGCTCCGAACAGGTCCGGGGTGCACGGGTCCTGTCTCTCGAAGGTTGGCGGAGGTAACTCAAAGCGAGAGTACACCAAAGGAATAGTTCATAAGAAAGCAAATGTGAAAGAAGAAGAGATGAAGAATGATAACACGCCACGGACTATGAGAGATGATGCAGCAATAGTAGTAGTAGTGGAGAGATGGGATGATGTGTTGGTGTCAGTCGTATGTACTCCTGCGCTGTCGGTTAGTCAGGCAGTCACTCGGTCGTCCTTGCCGAGTGACATCGGCACCGCTCCGCTCCTTCCCACGCCATCCCCGCGCTATCTCCGACCTTATTTTTACATCGCTCTTTCTACACCTCATCACTACTCCTAGCATCAGAGAGGGAAGGGGGGTAGAGTAACTTATCAGCGGATGATAGTACCGTAAAAAGATAGAAAGAAGGACGAAGAGGAAGAGAGGGAGGAAATAAGATATCCATATCTATATAGTAAGTAGCACCGGAGTGAATTATCAGAGTACCGTAGTACCTACTCCGTACCTGACCAGGGGCCAGACATCCTCGCAAGGCTGGCTGGGCTGATAGACGTACTCCACACCAGATAAGAATATCTATTCTCGTTTCTCCTTCAAAGAGAAGTAGTGAAAAACTTATCTTGATCCTGACAAACGTTCGACCCCCAGCGTACGATACCAAACAGAATGCTGATGCTAAGATGCCTATACATGCATATCTACATATAATAATAGTCATGATGGTAGAGGCAGAATACCACGCCCAGATATACACACTTACACATATCATGCCATGCCGTGCCATGCCATGCCCACTCGATCGCTGGAAGAGAAGAAGGCTCAGACTTAAACTCAGACTCAGACTGAAGCTCAAAGCAGATAACATCCCTACATTCAAAGAAAGCATGAACATAAAGGTCGCTCACAATTCTATCCCCACCAAAGAAAAAGAAAAAGAAGACAAGAAAACCTCCGTCACACATCTAAACACGAAAAAAAAGAAAGAAAGAAAGAAAGGGTCATGAAAAAGGTAAGAAGTGAAAAGAAGCAGAAGAAAAGAAACCACCCCAGCTGTTCTCATCGAGTAAAAGACAGAAGAAAAAGAAGAAGTCCCCCTTTCGCCTTTCCCCTTTCGCCAGGCTACCGTACTCATCAAATAAAGAAGAAAACCAAACCCTCCCTCTGCTCGCTCGAATTCGGAAATCGGGACGGTCTATACGCCATGTTTCAAAAAAAGCAAAAGGACCCCCAAAAAGAAGAGGGATGATAAGAAAAAGCAAGCAGAGAGCCCACTCAATCCAGAAAGAAAAGAAGAAGACACAAGGAAAAAACACCATCCCATTCCCATACCCACCACCCTACCTCAGTAGAAAAAAAAAACCCTTCCAGCCAAACACCACAACCCCACTCAAGCCCTCCTCTCCTTAACCCCCCCACCACCACCAGTCGGGCCCGCATTCGCAAACCCCGACAGCACCCGACTCAACCTCCGACCCGCACCACCACCACCAGCAGTACCATGATGCTGCTGCGCCAGCCGCACATCCGTCGTCGATCCCACTCCCCCAGGCGGCGGGAAACTCGGCCGCCGGAACGTCTCCGCACGAGGCGGCAAGCCCGCATGCCCATCGCCGCCCACACCCACAGAGGAGGTCTCGCGGGAGCGCTGCCGATGCAGCAACTCCACCGGATCGACCTCCGATACGGTGGACAAGCGACGATTCGTGCGGCGGAGCGCATCCTCCTCCTCCTTCTTGTGGAGGGACTCGGACGGGAGGAGGATGGCGCGGTCGAGGGCGTAGGGGAGGCCGCGGTGGCGGCCGCGGAGCTGCATGGCGATGACGATGAGTTTGGAGAGGGTGGAGAATTCCGCCGAGAAGGAGGCGTTGATGCCCGGGTAGCCGAGGGAGAGGCCGACGGTGCCGTACGCGGAGACGATCTCGAAGAGCACGGCGAAGAGGGTGAAGCTGTCCTCGTTCGAGTCCTGCAGCCGCCCGCCCTCGATGATGGAGATGAGGAAGAAGCCGAGGAAGACGTACCACAGGTCGAAGGAGAGTTGCCGACGCAAGTGCGTGCCCACGTAGCTGTGGTTGTTTTCCTCGTCGTCGTCGTCGGCGTAGACGCCCAGCGATCGCTCTTCGTAGACGTTCGTCCGACGCAGGGAGATGGCGACGGGGAAGACGGAGATGTACATCATGATCATGTAGGACACCTGCGTCGCTGGGTGGAGGTCCGCTAGATTGACCGCCGCAAAGCCGGCCGTGCGAGTCGAGGCGGCTTGGAAGAAACCGACTAGGACCCGGATGCCCGCCGGCATGTCGGTGACGGTGGAATCCTTCAGGTCGAGGATAATAAAAAACACCAGATCCGTCACGTTCAAAAGAACCAGCACCCAGAACAGCCACCACGTCGCATCGCCGGGGAACAGCAGGGTGAAGCATCGTCTGGGATGATCGAGGAGAAACCGCAGCTCCTCCCACAGCCCGCTGCCCACCGGAACAAACTTCTCCGTGAACCAGATGATGAAGCGGAGCATGCACGGGAAGCCTGTGTTGCCGATGATGATCAGGAACGCGCCGATGAGCAGGGGAAAGACCGCGCGCTGGAAGGAGATCATCGAGTCCGGCGTGAGCGTGAAGCCGAGATCGTTGAACATGGACGCGGGCGTGAAGAACCCCCACCACACCGAGCTCACCCCGTCCGACTGGACGATGTCGCTGTAGCGCTTGTCCCGCACGACCCAGGGCAACAGGCACAGCATGCCAAACAGGTGGAAGCCGACGTAGTAAAGGACGAGGATGAAAGCGAGCGTCTTCAACGCACGGTACTCGATCCCTCCAAGCTCCTCCCGCTGCTCCTCCGAGAGATCGATGAAGGCCGAGTTGCGGCCGATGGTAGGCTGCCAGCTAAGGTAGGGCATCGGGTCGCGCTCCTGGCTGCGCGCGGTCATGAAGCTAGCCAGCGTCTTCGTGCGGGCGCGCTGGCGCAATGTCATGCGTTCGTTGTCCTCGCTATTCTTCCGGTGGAGCGTGAAGGCGGACGAGATCCTGTTTCGCATGCGAGGGTGATCGGGCTCGTCGAAGGTGATGCTGTGCTTCACCGGATGGTCATCCGCATTCATTTCCTCCATAGGCTCCTCCATACTTCCACGATGGCCTCGTCCGGCTCCCGCCTCTGACTCTGCAGGTCCGTCCCCGGAGATCACACGGTTCAATTCTTCACCTTCCTCCAGCCGCCGAGGCACTTCACCACGGTCATAGTCGCGCGGCCCGGGGATGCGAAAGGTACCCTTGTCCTTCGGATTTCGCTGATTCTGCACAAACGCAATGTGCTGATCGGTCGTCCTGCGCTCCGGGAGCCGCACCGGCGCATCGCCCACTTCGTCCGCGAACATGATGTCTCGGCGGAAAGACGGATACTCGCTGACCAGCTCGCTCTTAGCCTCGCCTTCCTGATGCTCATCGGCCTCGCTCGGCGACGCCGAATTCTCCGAGCTCATCCTCTTCTCCTCCGTGCCATCCGCATGACTCGGGATATCCGTCGCGTTCGGCAGCGGCCGACCGTGCGCGTGGCCGTTCTCCGCCCGCAGCACCCGGATCTCCCGACCGGCGACGCCGCGCTCCTCCCGATCCATGTCGCGGTCCTCCTTCGCCTGGCTGCGCGAGATGGAGCGGCTCTTGGTCTTCCGCAGGTTGCGAGCCTCGCGCACGACGTGCTGGAACCGCTTCTCGAACCAGTACAGCCGGACGAAGACGACGAAGGTGTTGATGAAGATCGGGGTGCACATGCAGGTGATCATCATCAGGATGACCTGCTGGTACAGCTTGAGCTTGTTGACGTCGACCGTGTTGAGCCCGCTCTGCGTCACGCTGCCGCTGGCGAAGAAGAGGGCGTCGATGTAGCGCAGCCCGCCGGCGGCGTACAGCAGGATTGAACCGATGATCGTCATGCTGATCATGTAGATATCTGGACGAAGACAGCAGTCAGCGCCGGTGCTAAAGTCGTGCGACACCCGCGCAACGGACGGGGCCCAACATACAATGCAGCGTGATGAAATTAAACCTCCGCCGCGGGAAATGGAACTTGCGCGGGATGCTCCGCTTGATCCAGGCCCACGTCGCAATCCACGGACCGAACATGGCGTATGGTGTTGATGTGGTTGTACGGAGAGAAGAAGAAAAGGAAAAGGAACAAGAAAGGCGGAAAAGGGTATATCGTATATGCACGACCAGGAAGGGGCTGCAGGTACAACGCTTCCAGGGGCGCGGAAAGGATTATAGGTCGGTGTGTATACAGGGGTGCGTGGTCGGACGTGACAGGGCGGCGGCGTGGATAGGTAGGTAGGTTCGTAGGATTGTCGGAGAAAAAAGAATGGTGGTCCGGGTTGACGAGGTGAGGTGACGGGCGATTGAGATGAAGGTAGCTTAGGTATGATAGGTGTGACGGGCGGGAGAAGTGAGTGGGCGGGAAAAAAAGACGGGTGAGGATGCGGTTCACGGAAGCCGCATTGCGAACCGGTGTCGAGAGGCTGGTGGTTATTGAAGAAGGGGCGTGCTGTCGAAGGAGTTGGAGGCGGTGATGATGGTGACGGTGAAGAGGAGAGAGCTGGCTACAATCGGATGCGCGGTCGCCACGCTGCGCAGGAACGAAGGATGAAGAGACATGGACTTGAGGGAAATATGTATAGGAAGAGAGGAGGATGTAGGAGTAAGTAGTTAGCAGGCGACGAAGCTGGGGGTGCGGGATATGGGGGACGGGATGCGTGCGTGGTGAAAGATGGCGGTCCTCCTAAAAGTACCTAACGCCCTAGCTCAAACGGCTAGAACGAGCTCGGGACCAGAGGGACGTGCACACTCGACGTGGTCATGGCCCCGTTTCACGCCAAGACCAAAGACCGAGAAGAGTGAGAGAAAGGGACAGAGACTCCCCCTCCGGCTCAGCCACATCAGTACTTGGGGGAAAGAATCACGGAGAAAGAATCACTCCCTATCAACAAGTCACAAACCGCAGTACTCTCCACACGCAGTCTTCAATCTCTGCGCCGCCAAGCCAACCCAGCCTCGTTCACAGCCTCAGCACCAGCATATCTACCTCCATGAAAATTATGTAAAAAAAAATAGCAGTGTCTAGTATCGCCCGAGCGCATATCCATCACCACTATACAAGCCCAAAAGGGAAGAAAAAGGAATTAAAAGGGGGAGAAACGGAGAACTGTATAAAGAGGGAGAGGAAACAGAGAGGGAAAAAAAAAGAACGGTGGGATAAGTTAAATAGTAGTTTAGTAGTAAAGGTGAAATGAATAAAAGAAGACAACATGTTCCGCATTTGTACATACATGAGATGTTGAAAACACCCCCCATCCGAGATGAAGACTACTGACGACGCCACACACGCAATCCTCACACCTTTCCTCCTCCTCATGCTGGCCCATCCCACCCACCCCCACTCCCCCTGGCCCTTCCCCAGCCCATTGCCTGCCTTACCCTACCCTACCCCTCCCCCCGCATACAAAACCACCCCGAAAACCCCCGATCCATTTCCGCAGAGCAAGTGGACCATGAGTTCCATGCCTACGAGCCATTCAACGCCGGCGAGACCGCGCCCGAACCCGTGCCACCCTTCTTATTCTTCAGCGTCAGCGGGAAGGGGTACTCATCCGGATCCTCCTCCTCCGGCAGCTTCCACGCGATGTAATCCTCCGTGCTCAGCCCCTCGAGGCCTTCTTGGATGGAAGCGAAGTCGCCCGGCGTCATCATGCCCGATCGATCGCGCGGCGAGCCGGGCTCGGACAAGGGTCGCGAGATCTTCATCTCCGCCTGGCCGAAGAAGTCCGGCACCTCTGCTTCGTCGAAGGCGCTCGGGTACGCCCGGCGGAGGGCCAGCTGGCGAGCCTTGACGTACTCCATGCCCATGCGCTTCCAGTCCAGAAGGTCGCTCAACCTCTCCGTCCGATTGCGCTGGTTGATGCGTTGGCGTTTGCTCTTCTTCGTGAACTGCAGCATGTAGTCCGTGAGCTGGTTGACCGAGTCGTCCACGCCCTTCATCCGACGGTCGACGATGTAGATACCGTAGTCCTGGGCGTTCTCGATGAGCTCCTCCATGTAGCATCCGAAGCCGGACAGGTTGGTTGTGATGCTCGGCACACCCATCACAGTGCACTCCGCTGGGGTATAACCCCACGGCTCGTAGTAGGACGGGAAGACGCCCATGTGCGTGCCGCGCACGAAGTCATCGTAGTCCAAGGGAAGGACCGGATTGGAGGAGTTCAAGAACTCCGGATGGAAGACGACCTTGACCCGATCCGAAGGGTGGTTGAAAAGCTGACAGCGACGGATCTGATTCAGGATCGGATCTTCGGCGTCATTGACCATGTTATGCGTGACGATTGGAGGCAGCCCATGTCTCTTCATCGCAAACAGCCGGCGGCGCAGCATGATCTTGTCTTGGGCGGTGAACAACTCCTTGTCCTCGGGCAACTCAGCGCCTTCATGCCACGCGAGGGATCGCTCAAAGAGCTTCTTGGCAATATTGTTGCTGATGACATTGACGGTATCGTGCAGAGACTTGATGACCGCTTGGCCCTTCAGTGCCTCGACAGTGAGGGACTGCGTCTGAGCGGGCATGATGATGAAGGCTACTACGGTCATAGTCGATCCCTCACTCTTCATCCGATGGTTCAAACGCGCAAGCGACTCGATAAACATGTCCACACCCTTGTTACGGAACTCGTATCGACCAGCGGTGAAGAAGTAGAGCGTATTCTCCGGATCGAAGTCATTGTGGCCATAGAAGTGACCTCGCACAAAGTCAGCAATCTTCAACTTGGCCTGTTGATGTAGATTCTGGAACTCGTGCGTCGCGGAGAACTTCTTCACGTTCAAACCGTTGGGCAGCACGCCGTCCGGCTTCCGCTTGAGCAGATGCTCGCTTTCATACGCGGTGATGTGCGAGACCGTGGTGAAGACGTCAGCCGAATGTGCTGCTCCACGTTCGATACAGTATCGGTGGTAGATGCCGCGCTTGCCAGCCTCAGCGTCCACATCGAAAAACTGGAGGTTGTTGTAGAAGTCGACCGAGCCAGCGCAAAGGTAACGTCCCAAGAGAGTAGCGTGGGTCGTGAAGATGGTGGTGACATCGATACGCCTCTTCTTGCATAGGGGAAGCGCCACGCCAGCAAGCCATTCATGGAAATGTGCCACAACGGCCCGTTTCCGCTCATGGCTGACATACTGCATCTGCGTTAGCACAGGGGACGCCCGAAATCCCATCATATCCCTTTGCAAGGCTCACCTCGCCGAGGAACCACGCGATCAGATAACCGAAGACAATGGCCTCGTTGGTCTCGGAGTCGTTGGGCGGAGACGGAATGCCGGCGACGGCCCAGAGATCGCCCTTCCACTCATCGAGGTAGGAATAGGCGGTGCCGGTATCGAACAGGAGCACACGGGGAGCACCGTCGATGAGCCATCGGCCGTAGAGTGTCTGGATGCCACGTTCGTTCATGGCCTTGAGGGTCTCGACCAAAGCCGGATCCCGTGGCGTGATCTCTTCCACCTCGACGGCGGCCTGGGTTGGAACAAGCAGTTAGCCATGGACCTCGCTGTCGGTCATTTCGCAGGCTGCTTACCGAGGCGCGGTTCAGAGGCCCGAGGAGTGTGTAGGCCGCCCCATATTCCGCGGTGGTGACCTGTGCTTTGGACTTGAGGACGGAGTAGATGCCACCGACTGCCGTGATCTGGTCAGCCGTGAACTGGGAGATGATAGTGTGAGCGGTGCAGGGCAGGGCGACATACCTCGGTTGGCAACTTCGGTCGCGACCTCGAAGAGGACGTGGTTTGCGACGTCTCGGACTGGCGGGTTGTCGGCCATGGCGAGAGGGACAGTGTGATTTGGACGAGAGGACGGGAGGCAATGGAGTGCAGCGGTTCGAGGAGGCGGTCCGGTTAAAGAGATTTGGATGAAGGTGCTACCGGCGTGCAACCGTTGTCAAGGTGACTGCCAACGGCCCGGTAACCGTCACAGGATCTCGGCGAGGAGGGAAGCGACGAGCAAGGGTACGAGGCAGCTGCAAGGGCCGTTGCTGGTACGAGAGACTCGATGAATGGATGGATGGTGCAACGTCAGCGGGCGATGTCGCGGATGAGTCGAAAGGAAAGGCAGAGCAAAGCAAAGGGAGCGCCTATCTTCAGCTTCAGGGGAGGTGTGCGGGAGAAGGAAGGGGAGGGGGAAGAGGAAGCGTGGAGAAGAAGGTGCTGGGGTATGGAGAATAATGGAGAGGTTGGTGGGCTAGTGAGCGGTTAGGTAGAGCTGGAGCTCCGAAGGGCGGCCCCCCCCCTGCAACGCCTCATGATGTCAAGGTCGTCGGCGGTCGAGAATTGGGGGGTTCGACTGGGTGGGTGAGGTGATGGGCGACACTACTGCCCCGCAACGAGCGAGCAGCGACCGATCCCCACATGACGACGGCACGGCCGGGCAAAGTCTGGAGACGTGGAGATGCCGATGATGCTTCGAGCACTTGAAGTTTGTATAATGCATTGCCACCTCGGCCAATTGCCCACGGGATGAAGGCAATTACTTGCTCGTCACGAATCCATCTATCTTCTTCCAAGCAGAAGAAGCGGAAAATCGAGTTGTTCCTGGGCCCCCCTGCCCACTCATCCGGCGCAGCGCACGCTCCGTCCGAAATCCCCACGGTGGCGCCTCCGCTCCTCCCCTCTCCACCTCCCATATCCCATCTCCATCCCCACCCATATTTAAACAATCAACAATGCCCTTCCATCACAACAAAACCAACACCATCCCCAATTGCGTCACTCTCGCAGCGAGGCGAGGAAAATGGATGATGCGGGGGTGGGAACGCGGAGGATCCCGTCATTCGTCACACTCCAGTGTGGCATTGGTCCATCCCTCCCACCCCGGACCGGGGAGTGCGGGTAAAATGCGGTGCGAGCTCGGGTCTCCACCCGGTCCTTGCGGCGGTGAGGTGGAGACCTCCGCCCCCCGCGTGACGGGTTGAGAGCTCCCGAGGTTGAGGTGCCAAGTTCACGTTCACACCTCCCGCTTCGGCCTCGACGAGATACATACGTACATGTCGCCGGCAGGTCATCACAGCCGTCACATCATGGACCAATGACGATGAGAGCCTCAACAAGGCGGAATAGAACTCAAAAGAAGAATTAAAGAAAAGAACAGGAAGAAGAAACAGCAGGATTCCGGCTGCAACTCCAGCCTGGAAGCGAGCGGTCGTGTGATCAAGAAAAAAATCCCATTCCCACGTCTGTGGAATGCTTATCGAGTCTTACGCCGCACCGACTGGTGAAGGAATCTCACATCGCTCGCTCTCTCTCCCTCCTCGACTTCATTGAGTCTGTTTTGCTATTGATGGCTGACGATGGGTCACTTCAAGGCATAAACCACAAACTCAAGCTGACGGAGTTTGTACGTAGATATCCTCTTACATATGGGTGCAAACTTAAAATAGTTAGCCATATGCAAAGACAACACCTAATTCATCACGCTATAACTGGTATCTGCAGAATGCCATACCAGCAGGGATAAGAGAGAAGAAGTGAAAAATCAACGGCGTGGAACCACCTCTTCCAACCCGGCGCCATCGTTCCTCCCGCTCCTCAAACCATCTACATTCTCCGTCCCTGTAGTCATGCAGCAAAAATGCCACGAAGGGAAGAGCCTTACACCGCGAAGCCCTTCAGACTGCAATCTACCCTGCACCATCGCCCGCCGAACCAGTGACTGGTAAAAGGCGCGCAATCATCGTAACCGCGTCCATAGCATCTTCGTCGAAGACAGGTACACCCACACGCGCGTGTCGACGGCGCTCCGGAACGCAGTCGTCCAGCTTGTCGGGGATCATGCGAGCCTCAGGGTTAGCATGGTTGAAAGAGAAGGAGTTGTGAGTTTCTGATGTTGGCTTTTGGGCTTTCTTCAGCCAGGTGTATTCATGTATATAAGCTATGGCTGCTTCTATAACGGGGACAGGATCCTCCTGAGGACGTGGGCGTATGGACACTGCGTGTAGGAGGAGACTTCTTTTCTGCTGGAAGGGGTGGCATGTGAGTCTTTGCCTAGCTGTACGGATGCTCCCGGGTGAATCGACTTACTTCGTCGGTTTTGCAAAAGGGCATTCATCTGCCCGGTACAGGCTGAGATCCTCAGATCGCGCACTCGGGTGTTAAGCGGCAGAATTTCAAGACCCGATTGACCGATTAGGTGATTCTTTAGATCTATCTCTATAAGATATAAGGGGATCTGGCTGGTAGTGCGAAGAAAGTCGAGTATAGGCCGTTAACGATCTCCGTAGAGACTATAGCTACTAGAGTTTTATATCACTAGAGTATATAATAGGAGTAAAATCAGCGACCGCGTACCATACCTATAGACTTTAAAGATATTATATACCTCGGACACCCTTCCTTTAACCCCCTATCCCCGGCCCAAGATATATAAGAGAGACCTTTCTATATTATCTTCGGAGGCTGGGGGGGTGATGAGGACCATATCTTAGGAGCCCGAAGCTGGAAGCGCAGGGCTTTGGCTTTACAAATGATTAGCCGTCTCGAGACAGCGATAGCTATATGGAGCTTAGAAATAGACCTTCAAAAAGCGTCGACGGCCCATACTCACACTTGGGGAGGGACGGTTGCTGTCTCTAGCATGAGAATGAGCATGAGCATGCCAGCTGCATTGTATACATGTATATCTATCACTCGGGTAAAAGCCCTCGGGATCTTGGGTAGGATGTTTGACGAGGATTTGCTTCGACAGGTGATATAAAACATCCATGTACTCGTACTCGGACGGATGCTGCCGGATTGCAGGTGCGGAAGATTCGATAATAAGGCACGGCAGTGACTCTGTATCTACAAACATCTATATCATTACGTACCACATCTCATCCATGTGGGCCACCGTCATGTTGTTTTATCATGCACGAGTCATGTTTGAGTCCCATCCTATCTTTCAGCTACTCATGCAACTGAGACCCCGCATCACCGCTATCAGCGGCCCCACCATTCACCCCACGTTTGAGGCCCTTAAAGATAACCACAGCCCATCCCATACATGAGCGCTCCCGTAACCTTCTCTCCCTTGTACAGAAGCTCACAATGGCATCCTCCCTGGCTCCTCAGCCGCCGCCGCTCTTTCACGACATCACCACAAAATCCGAAGCTCGAGCGGGAGCCAAAGCTTACCTCGACTCGCGATTGAAGTCCGCACCAAGCGCGAAGGACAAACCAGCATCTTTCGAGATCCCGGTGATAGATCTGGGTCCATCATTCTCCTCGTCCATTGCAGACCGGCAAGCAGTAGCCCAGAAGATCCGCGCTGCTTGCCTCTCAACCGGCTTCTTTTACATCACCAATCACTCTATTCCTGCGTCGAGCTGCGACCTCATCCTTTCCCAAGCTCGACGACTCTTTCACACTCTCTCCCCTGAAAAGAAAGACGCGATCCATGTCCGTCACTCACCCTACTACTACGGCTACGAGAGCCCCGAAAGCACTTCGATTGCCGGCGATGCCGAGACGAAAGAAGGTTTCAACTGGGGCTACGAAGAAGGCCTGGATCCCACCGGCGGCGATGGGCTGTACAGGCAACTAGACGGCGCAAAGGCGAACGGCAACCAGTGGCCGTCGGAAGCCGACCTGCCAGGCTTCTACGACGGCGTCAAGGACTACTACAGCCGCGTCCTGCAGCTGGCTCGACACCTCTTCCGCCTGTTCGCCCTCAGCCTGGACCTCCCAGAAGACCATTTCGACTCCATGACCACCCATCCCGGCGGCATTGCAAGGCTCATGTATTACCCACCTTCCAAGCACCCGAGGCCCTTCGACCCGGACAGCCTAGAAGACCAAGAGATCGGGCTCGGTGCTCACTCAGACTACGAGTGCTTCACCCTGCTCCTCTGCTCGGCTGGGAGCGGGCTGGAGATCCTCTCCCCGGAGAACCGGTGGACGAGCGCGCCGGCCGTGGAGGGTGGGCTGGTGGTCAATGTGGCCGACTTCCTCATGCGCTGGACCAACGGCGTGTACAAGAGCACGGTGCATCGGGTCGTCAACCGCACGGCGGAACCGAGGTATTCGGTGCCGTTCTTTTTCAGCATCAATTATGATCAGATTGTTGAGGTAAGCGAAGAAGGTCAGGTGGATTGTTGTAGGGTGGCTCTGCTGACTTTCCTGTGGTACGAAGACGCTGCCGAGCTGCGTTTCGGAGGGGAACCCCTCGAGATATCCGCCCATTCGCGCCGGAGAGTATATTTTGGAGCGACTAGGGGCGGCGAAGAAGGATGGAGATGGTTTGTATGGTTGAAAGATTCCATTTTGCAGACGAGAGAATACAATCATTTCGAGCTTCCATGGAAGAGCGCCAATGAACTCGCTCGCCAGACTAAGCCCTCGTATCTTCTTCATCGGTTTGACAACAGAACTGCCGGATCCGTGCAAGGAAAAACGGAAGTTCTTTCCTAAACTTCCAACAACCGGGCTTTGAGCATTCGCAAAAGAACACGGGACCCCGCGTACTGCTTACTCCATGCAGTATCTGTTCCTGGCTTGCGCGTATCACGAGTGGTGCTGCTTCGCTCTCCGAGTAACTCGAAGTTGGCACGGGCTTGTTGTGGCGGAATCTACACGCCCGTCAGTGAATCTGCAACCTCACACCGAGCATCTAGGAAGAGGCCAAGGACGTTCATCGAACGTGTCAGTGAAGCACTGGTCCTTGATGACGGCTCATATCGGAGTTCATTGCCGTACTTCATCTAGCATCCGTGCGTGTAACTGCAGATTCATTGCCCTTCTGGGTCTACCGGCCGTTCGTGAAACGGTACATTCACCAGCAGACTGCCCCCTCTACTGGCTAAGGTTGGCAAAAAGCGGCAACCGCGCAGTTCAGTCGAGGAGCGCACATCTATAAGAAGAAGGCCCACTCCTGCCGATCCTTTCCCTCGACGTCTTTCTGCTTTCCACACATTCCAACCAAGCAATATATCACCAGAGTGAACCTGAACATCGCTAGAATATGCGTTCAATCACCCCGCTCTTCCTCGGGGTTGTTTCCCTCGTCCTGACTCCCATCCATGCCGCCAACCTCATCGCAACGCTCTACCCCCGTCTCATCATCCCCTTAGTCGAAGATACCCCCGACGAGATCTACAACACCCAGTATAACGGCAGCATTGCTCAGACCAGCGGCGCTCACCGGGTACGACCACCTTCCAACCCAACCAAACCCCTCCCCTGCACCGCAACCCCCTCAACCAACCCAATATCCTAACCCTCTCGCAGGTGTACACCGAACTCGCCTTCGACCTCCCCAACGTCGACGCCGCCGTCTGCGGCTTCGCCTTCGTCTTCCAGCCGGGCGGATCCTGGTCGCTCACCAGCGGCAGCGGCAGCGGCAGCTCGTCCGCGGCGCCCTTCACCTTCGACATCTTCCACCTCGACGGCCCCGTCGACGAGACGGCCGACACGTGGAACGCGCACCCGCCTCTGGGCACCTACGTCGGCAACGCTCAGATCGATCCGACCCAGGGCTTCACTCAGGCCTTGGGTGGCCGCGTGCCCTGCCGCAAGAACCAGCGCGATCAGTTTTTGCTTACCCCTGCCCTCCTGGCGGAGGGGGCGTTTAGTTGGTTTGGTATGTTTTATGTTTTGTCCTCTCTTTTGTCGTCTCTTCCCCTCGTTCAAAGGCGCGGTATGCGTGCCGTGTGCTGTGTCCGTGGGAACGAGGAAGTATCGAGAGAAAGCAATGGAGCCTGTGGCTAATCAGTTTCAATCCACCAGAGACCAACAACCCTCAGAACGGCATCGTATACGGGATGTGGGACTCGGAGTTTTGAGCCACGTCGTGATGAAGTCGGGGAGGCGTAAGGAGGACGTAAGACTGGACGTCTCCTGTCCTTGGGACGAGATGCTTCGGACACCCCATGCATACACTGGTCTACGGGAAGACAGCGAGGAGGTTCTGCGAGCACGAGAAGCGCCGTTGTGATCGAAGCGTCATTATCCTCTGACTTTGTGAATCCTTTTCGTCGGACGCTTCAGGCAGAGTACTCTTTCATATCCTCGCCCATCAATACATCATATTCAGACTTGAAACACATGATCATGTTTTATTTCATAAAAAATAATGACCAAGCCGTGATCTGACGCCATCCCTCATCCTGCTAGCATGCACTGGAATGCACCATACACTACCTCGGACGGAGATAAGCCCCCGGCCGACAACTGATGATCAGGGCGTAGGACTAGGTCAGTAGGTAAACACTCAGCCGATGATGATCAGGGCGTGCCTAGCCTCTCTCCATCCACTTCAATGATGAACAGGGCGGCTGTCACGCAAGGCTGAACATCCCACCAATCAGAACCGGTCTCTCGCTCTGGTCCTGCGTCCGCGCCGATCTGCCGTTTTCATCCATCCTTCCTCCATCTTGTAAACAAAGAAGCAACGAAGAAGAAGAAGAAGAAGAAGAAGAAGAAAAAAATATATCTCATGAAAACATCATACGAGACAAAGACCCTCTTCCTAACGGCGGAGAAGTAGGGGCCTAATCAAACCCGTTCGCGGCGACGGCGAACAAGAGCAGCCTCCCCAAGCCGAACGGGTGCGCGCACCGAGCCCGCGCGCGCCGATCGGGGACACGGGGGTGAGATGAACGGGCCGGGGAAACCACCGGCACGGTCTGATTGGTTGGTTTCACCCCGCCTACCACTTTCACATCGCTGCCTACCTGGCGTAAACTCCGATGGACTACTGATGCGTGTTTGTGATCGAGAAAGAGAGACGTGGTTAGATTGACTTAGTGGGAAGGTAGGTTGGGATGCTATGAGATGGGAGGGGATGGATGTATAAATATCACCCCCATCCCCTCGGTCGTTCACGAAATCCAGCTTCAGATCCAGCTTCAAGAGCATCTCTCTACCCAGCCTGAGCTTCTGAATTCCTCTTCGTTGAGCGGATACACACGAGCACAGTTACCTCCCATACCTCCGTACACCCATCCACCGTACAACCAACCAAACCACACCAACAATGGCAACACCTCCAGCACCGGCATCCCCGCCAACAGCCCGTCCGCTCGAAGGCAAGATCGCCATCGTCACAGGCGGTTCACGCGGGCTGGGCGCGGGGATGGCGCTCGAGTTGGCTCGACGGGGTGCAAAGGTACGTACTGTACAAGACCCAAGGCAGACGAGGAATCTCCCAAAGAGAGCAATACATCTCCGATGGAGGAGGTGTTGCAAGATACAGCCCCATCCGCGTCCAACCTGAACGCTGACACGCGAGGATGACAGGTCGCAATCGTATACGCCTCCCCCTCCTCCGACGAAAAAGCAAACCGCATCGTGTCCGAGATCGAAGAAATCCACAAGCGCGCCCACGCCGACAAGCTCTCAACAACAACAGACGCAGCAGCGTCACCTAACGCCATCCGAATCCGCGCCGACCTGCGCGACCCCAGCGTCCCTACCCACATCATCAGCACCACCCTCTCCAGCTTCCACACCCGCACTATCCACATCCTCGTCAACAACGCCGGGACCACACACGTCAGCCCGCTCACCACCCTCGACATCCCCCGCGCCTTCGACCCCATCTACCACCTCAACGTGCGGGCCCCGCTGCAGCTCACCCAAGCCATCCTGCCCCACCTGCCCACTCCCGGCGGCAGCGGCGGCGGAGGCGGGGGACGGATCATCAACATCTCCTCCGTCGGCGCGCGCTGCGGCTTCCGCGACCTGAGCCTGTACTGCAGCGCCAAGGCGGCGTTGGAAGGGGTGACGCGGTGTCTGGCGGCGGAGCTGGGGGCCGCCGGCCACACGGTGAACGCGTTGGCGGTGGGCCCGGTGCAGAGCGAGTTGCTGGAGGGGATCCCGCGGGAGCTGGTGCAGTTGCAGCGTCGGCTGACGCCGGTGGAGCATCGGACGGGGAGGGTGGAGGATGTGGTCGGGGTGGTGGGGTGGTTGGCGAGTGAGGAGGCGCGCTGGGTGAGCGGGCAGTGTATTGGGGTTAGTGGGGGGTTTACGATGTATTGAATGGTGTGCTTTGTGATTCGATGGTGTTTCGCGCGTTAGGTTGGGTAGATTGGATGGAGCGGGGTGAGCGAAGGCTGCGGTGGTCTTCCTTGCGTTTGGCTGGTAATCTTCTGGGGGTATATATTCTCGGTAGTGTATGTAGCTAGGAACGGGACGAACGGAAATAAAACGGGGAATCATGTGTTCCTCATACCAACGGTGTTTTCTTCTTGATTCCCAGTGCCGCCGCGAAGTCCTTCTTCTTCTTCGGCGCCCGCCTGAAGGAGGGAGCTTGGGCGGAGGCGGACGCTTCGGCGACGGGCGGTGACGGCTCGGTCGCCTCCTCAATAACCTCCATCTCCCCCAGCAACTCTTGCTCGCGCTTCTCAAACGCCTTCCGCGCGGCTTCGGCATCCTCCATCTCTTGCCTCTCACGCTCCTCATCCACCGCCAACGGTCGCTCAACGATAACCTCGCCATTCTTGCCCGCGCGCTCCACACGCGCGTTCCGCGTCCGGATCTCATCCAACGCATCCGCGATCGCCATCTCCGTCTTCGCATCCAGCGTCTTGGCCTCGAGCTCCTTCATGGCGTCGCGCTCGGCCTCCTCGCGCTCGAGCCGGTCGAGGCGCTCCTCCTCCGTCTCCTCCTGCAGCTTCTGCTCGCGCCAGGGCTCGAAGTTGCGCTTCGCGCCCTTCTCGCACGTGTAGTCCATGTGCTTCGGGTCCGTCTTGAAGGTGATCTCGGCCGAGCAGCGGGTGCAGCGGATGTAGAAGCGGAAGATGCTGATGGCGTAGTACTTCTCCTCCGTCGTCTCCTTGCGCGCGTTGAACTTGCGCCCTTTGTAGATGTATTCTCCGCATGTCGTGCATTTCATCGAGAAGGGCGCCATCAGGCGGACGGTCTGCGTTTTCGGCCCAGCTTTCTTGGGGCCCCGCTGTCGCCCGAGCTTGGACGGGTCGAAGTCGGGGGGATAGTACTTGGTGAGGACCTTTCGCTCGGACATGGTGGAGCGTTAAGAAGGATGTGACCCTGGGTAGGTGCTCAAAGTAGTGAAGTGTAGCGACTCAGATCGATCGTGGGCTGTGGCGACCGTAGAGTTTCGGGGAAGTCCCGAGCGAAAGCGGTTCCGCAGGCTAAGGGATAAGGCGTCGTTCTAAGCTGTGGAGTGAGGCTCTCTTGGCCAGAGAGCGGAGATGAGTGAATGGTGTGGGTGGTCTTGATGGCGAGGATGTTGGTTGAAGACGTGAGGTTGCAGGCATGTAGAGGTTACCACTCCGCTGGTCGGGCGGGCTTGGCATGCACCTCCGCCGCATCGCCAGCTCCGCCGCCCGCATCCTGGCCTGGCACCTGGCACTGGGTGAACAACGGTGAAGGCGCGACGCACTGCCCTCCCAACCTCACACCTGTGCTCGCTGGACTTCTCTCCCCTCATGGCTTTGCGCATCCTCTCCGACCCAATCCATCCCTTCAACTTCCTCTCCGCCGCCGCATAATGGAAAAGTTCCTCCGCGAATGGCGGCAGGACGCCATAAACAAACATCAGTACGAGTCCGCCATCTTCATCGGCGACAAGCTGCTCGCCCTCACCAGTAAGGCCCGGCGCACCTGCTCTCGCTGTACTCCCCCGACTGACGCTCCGATAGACAATGACCAGGACGCCTTCTGGCTGGCTCAGGTTCACTTCTCCACCGGTAACTACACGCGCGCTCAAAGCTTCCTGTCCCGACAGGACCTTCTTCTCAACAACCCCTCCTGTCGATACCTCGCCGCGCATTGCTGCATAAAACAGGGCAAGTTCGAAGAAGCCCTCGGCATCCTGGGAGACAAGAACCCCGTCCACCTGATCACGGCGCCCGGCAGCGCGCGGAGGAAGCTTCAGCATGTCGACGGCAACTCACGAACGGCTCTCTCTAAGCTCGGGAAGGCGGCGTCACGAACGGACCGAGTCGACCGAAGCGAGGAGCGAGATAAGGAGGACGTGGCGAACATCCGCTACGAGGCTGCGATGTGCTACCTGCGAGGAGTCTGTCACGCCAAGCAGAATGCGTTCGACCGCGCGAAGGAGTGCTACAAAGACGCCGTCCGGATCGACGTGCAATGCTTCGAGGCCTTCGACCAGCTCATGAAGAACTCGCTCATGTCGCCCGAGGAGGAGTGGGCCTTCCTCGAGTCCCTCAACTTCGACACCATCACGACCGACAACGACTCGAGCTCCCAAGAGGCCGCCGAGTTCACCAAGATGCTCTACACCACCCGCCTCTCCAAGTACCAGCACCCGGAAGAGTTCGCGACCGCGACCGAGACGCTCTCGACCCACTACAACCTTGGCGCCAACCCGGACATCCTCCTCGCGAACGCGGAGATGCTGTTCACGCAGTGCCGATTCCGCGAGGCGCTCAGCATGACCTCCTCCATCCTCGAGAAGGACAAGTTCAACTTCAAGGCGTTCCCGGTACACCTGGCCTGCCTGCACGAGCTGGGGGAGAAGAACGCGCTCTTCCTGCTCTCGCACGAGCTCGCGGACCAGCACCCAGAGGAGCCGTGCGCGTGGCTGGCGATCGGGGTGTACTACCTCACCATCCACCGGATCGCCGAGGCGCGCCGGTTCTTCTCCAAAGCCTCGATGATGGACCCGCACTTCGGGCCGGCGTGGATCGGGTTCGCGCACACGTTCGCGGCCGAGGGCGAGCACGACCAGGCCATCAGCGCGTACTCGACGGCGGCCCGGCTGTTCCAGGGCACGCACCTGCCGCCGCTCTTCCTGGGGATGCAGAACCTGCAGCTGAACAACCTGCCGCTGGCGAAGGAGTACCTCACGACCGCCTACCACGTCTGCCTGACCGACCCCCTCGTCCTCAACGAGCTCGGCGTCGTCTTTTACCACGAGGACCACCTGGCCGAGGCGGTCGGCATGTTCGCCCGCGCCCTCCGCATCGCCGCCGACGTCCGCGCCGACCCGCGCGCCTGGCTCGCCACCCGGGCCAACCTGGGCCACGCCTACCGCCGGCTCGGCCGGCTCGAGGACGCGCTGGCGGCGTTCGAGGAGGTGCTCCGGCAGGGCGGGCGGGACGCCGCCGTCTTCGCCGCGAAGGGGCTCGTCCTCCTCGAGATGGCCGACCCCTGGCACGCCGTCGCCGCCCTGCACGAGGCCCTCGCCGTCTGCCCCCAGGACCCCCTCGCCACCGACCTGCTCGCCAAGGCCCTCGAGGCCAGCGAGGCCGAGCCCCTCATGGGCGAGGACGAGGAGAGCGAGACGGAGCGCGAGATGGCGGCCCGCAAGGCGGATGCGAGACGTCTGAATGAGAGCCGCGAGCGGGAGAGGGCGCGCCGGGGTGGCAGGGGAAAGGCGGTGCTGGGGGTGGAGAGCAGTGTGCTTGCGCCCGAGGGGGAGGGCGAGGGTGAGAGTATGTTGGTGGATTCGGATGGGGAGTGAAGGGGAAGGGGGTTTTGGAGATGCATCATGACTTTTTCTTTTCTCCTCTTCTTTTTCTTGACAGGTCTCCGCATTCTGCATGGCGTACCGGGAAGCAGTATTTGGGGAGGGTGGAGCGGCGGGGGCATGCATCTTCTCGTCACCGGGCAAAGATGGGTGGAGATGCCAGGTTTCTCATCTCATTTTGGGGGCGTCAAACTCTTGAAGTTCTTCCTTTCTCTTTTTCCTTTTACCTTCTTCTGAGGGTTAGCGTGTATACGCACGCTCTATATCATCTCTTCCAATGCATCGACTGGACGTAGCATGCGAGAAGAAGCTATTATCAGTCAGTGTTCTCTTATACTTAGGTTCCTTTCTTTCCCTGCCCTCCCACGCCCCGAAAAGAAAAATCACAACGAGGTAATAAAGACCGAGCACACAAATACACTGCACAATATATCCCCGAGCATATAAACCCCAGATTGCGGAGGAGAAAAAATAAACAGTAGGGCTGAATATCAACGAACGGACGATGTACCTACTCCGAGTGATTAAAAGCAACAAGCGTCATCCCTGCCGACAATCATCCCCCATGCCCCGTCGCCAAGCCCGCCGCACCCCCCGGCCCCCACGTCCGGCACCGACAGCTTCGGGCAGTTTCCCACGCGTGCGCACCTGATTGAGAGAGAGAGCTTCCCACAGCTTCAACCTCTCGTCTCTCTTCCACCACTATACTTCCCACATCACCTCGACAACAACCCTCAACCCTCAATCGCGATAATGCCCTCACGACCTCCTTAACGAGAAGCAGACAGCAGAAAAGACTCCGTCACTCCGATCAGATCGTCCTCGTCCTTTTTCCGCGAGGAGGAAAGCTCGCCGCAGAGCTCAGGCGCGCGCGACGGACGGTCAACGACACAACGCACAACGAGCAACCATGGCGACCAACCGCTCTCCTCCACCGCCAGCGACGCCGCAGTCGCAGTCGCAGTCGCAATCGCAGCAGTCGCAATCACAACAGCACCCTCCACCCACCAACGGCGACACCCCATCCACCACGACTCTCACAACCCTCCCCCCCCTCCCCATCGCCGACCTCTCCCCCGCCCACCTGACCCCAGCAACCCACACCCTCCACGGCCTCATCACCCTCCTCTGGCCCTACAGCTCGCGGACGCGCACGCTGGCCGTCCTGCTCGCCGAGTCGGACTTCCGCCTGCGCCACCGGCGGGGGCAGGTGCGGGTGCAGTTCGCGGGGGCCGCGGCGCGGGCCGTCGCGCGTGCGGGGTTGGGCATCGGGGATGCGGTGGTGCTGGGATTGGAGGGGGCGACATGGGTGGCAGAGGAGGAGGAGGAGTTGCTGCGGCAGCGGACGCCGGGAAGGAGCGTGGAGGGGGAGATTAGGTTTGCGGGGAGGTTGAGGATGTTGGTATGTTTGCGCGCGGAAATCCCTCCCTCCTTTCTTTTTGTTCTGGTTTGTTGATTGTTTGCGTGTCGGAGGAGTAGATCACCAGAGATGGCCAGCCGCTCGAGCCGATCGACATCGACGACCCGACGACGGACCTACCGTCCTCCCCGCACCACCGACCGATGGAAGCCTTCCCGACCCTACCGCTCGACCGCTTCGCGACGCCAGCGCCGGCGCCGACCAAGAATCGCCGTTCGCTCGGCGGCGTAGAGGGCGCCGGGATCTGGTCGAGTCCGGCGTTCATGAAGCGCGCGCGCGAGAGCGCCGGCTCGAGCATCGACTCCGCCTGGGACCCGTTCGTAGACGCGACGACGGGTGGGGCCGCGGGCGGGAGCAGGAGGAAGCGACAGCGGAAGAGCTTTGGAGATGTGAAGGTGTGGCGGTGGGATGATGGCCCGCTGAGTCCGCAGAAGGGCGCGGCCAGGGCCGGGGCGAGTTGGGTGGAGGACGAGGATATTGAGGTTGATGGGGAGGAGGAGGTGGAGGATGTGGAGAGCACCACGCCGCTGCGCAGGAGGCCGGCTGCGATGCTGCCCAGTCCTGTGTCTCCCGTCAAGGCGCTGCAGGATCCGGAAGCTGCTGTTTCATCTCCAGAAGCGGCTGGGGCCGCTTCGCCCTCTCCTGTTCCCGCAGAGCCGGTCCGGTCGCCTTCTGCTCCTGCGGACGCAGATGAATCGCCCGCGCAGGTTTCGGAAGTCCATGCAAGAGACGCCGCAGAGCAGACCGTGCCACCGACGATAGAAGCCCATGAGGCAGAAGTACCAAGAGACGAGGTAGAACAAGAGCCACCGCACGTTCGGCAGGAACAGGAGAGCACCCAACCGAAGCCGGGCGAGGACGTGCAGCGCGAGCAATTGCAGAGAGTGGCGGAGGACGCGGCAAAACAAGCTGAAAACCTTCAATCTGCCGCGGTTAAAACAACCGAGGAGGCGATTGCGCCAGAGACCACAGCCGCGGGCCACGGTGAAGCGGACCAAGAGCAGACATCGCCTTCAGGTGATGCGATCGTTGCGGAAACGCAAGTGGACGAAGCGGGCTACCTGATCCTACCAGAAAGCGAAGAAGCAGCGGATCGACGGATGGAAGACGTGACGTCCGCGTCATCGTCGGAGGAGAGCGACGAGGAAGAAGAGCCGATGGAGGAGGATGGAGAAGGTGAAGTGATCAGTGAGGAGGAGATGGAGGATGAAGGGCTTGACTATGAGGACGAGGACGAGGAGATGAGTGATGAGATGAGCGACGAGGATGAGAGTATGCCGGTGGAGCTGGATTACTCGGCTTCGGAGGTGGATGAGGAGATGGAGGATAGTGAGGATGAAGAGATGGAGGATGAGGAGAGTGAAGAGGAGATGGAGGACGAGGTGCCTGCTGCGCCTTCGCAGCCTGAAGTTATTGTTTTGGATGACACTGAGGATGAGGATGAGGAGGTTGAAGAAGATGAAGAGGCGGACGTTGAAGCAGAGCTGCTGGATGAGGCGGTTGATGGGGGGTCGGTGGATGAAGGCGATGACATCGCCATCGCTGACGAGGAACGCTCGCCTATCTCCATGTCGTCGTCTGGAGCGGAGGAAGTCGAGAACGAAGAGGAGGAGCTCGCAGAAACTCGAGAGGAAGAAAAGGAGTTCGCGGAGCCTCGACAAGCAACGGAGCTCCCTCAACCTCGAGAAGACGAAGAGAGCGACGAGCAGCCCCCCGTTCAGGCGCACGAGACGGAAGCGGAAAAGCAGGCCTCTCCCGGCCCTGCCCAAGCCGCACAAGCATCCGAGCCGGTCGAGACACCAAAACCACCCGAGCCTGTCGCCACAGAGCCATCAACACATCCATCCACGGCGCCAGACATGACGCCAAGCCCGCCCGTGGCAGCAGAGAAGCCTTCTACACCCTCGCCCGCCAGCGCGCTCGCCGACCCCGTCAGCGGTCGACCGATGGAGTTCGGCTTCACGTTCCAGCCGCGGCTGTTCCATCAACCTCCTCTTCGTCGTTCTCCGTCGCCGGCGAAGAAGGCGGAGGTGGAGGGGCGGCGGGAGGATTTTGCTAAGATGGGAACGGGTCAAGGTGATGAGCTGATGCGGGAGCGGGGGAAGGAGAAGCCGGTGCCGTCGAGTTTTGGTTTTGATGGCTCGTTTATTTCGCATCCGTCGATGGCGCTTGGGGAGGGGTCGGAGGGGGAGAGTGAGGTGAGCGAGGGTGATGGGAGTGAAGAGCGTAAGGAGGATGGTGAGGAGGAAGAAGGGTCGGAGTATGCGGCTAGTGAGCGTGGGGAACTCGACGACGAAGAAGAAGAAGAAGAGGAGGAGGAAGGCGAGTCAGTCGAGGAAATGAGGGAGAGAGCCCGAGAAGTGCCGAAAGAGACCGAGGATCTGCAGGCGCAGACGGATGTCGCGGAGGGCCTGGCGCAGTTTCTGCAGAGCAGCAGTCCGGCGCCGGCAGATGAGCCGGCACGGTCGGTCAAGGTGGTGGTGGAAGTTGAGGAGGTGGAGACGGTGGCGGTGCTTGCTGAGGGTGCGGAAGTCATCCGACCTGCGAAGTCGCCGGAGGTGCTTGAGCCGGTGGAGACTACTGCGGAGGATGAGAGGGCTTGGAGAAGTGTGGGTGGGAGGGAGGAGAGTGTGGAGGTGGTTGAGGGCGAGTCTGCGGATGGAGATAAGGAGGATGAGGAAAGTGAAGATGAAGAAGAAGGCTCTGAGGCGGATGTCGAAGAGGATTATGATGACGAAGAAGAAGAGTACGACGAAGACGAAGACGAGGAGAGAAGCGCTGCGGATGAGAACCTGAGCGTTCCGCACGTCGTTGACGAGGAAATCGTCGAATCTGCGGATGAATCCGTGGTTGCTGGTCCAGTATCGGAGAGCCCGGAGCCGGTCCAGCGGGAAGCCCCACCGTCTTCGAAGGCGAAGGAGCCTGAGATTATTGATCTTGGTGGGAGTAGCGAGGACGAGGAAGAAGAGGAGGTTGAGGAGGAGGGGAAGAAGGAAGGAGCAGATGAGGAAGAAGAAGTGGAAGAAGAGGAGGAGATGGAAGCCGAAGCTGCGGCTGCGGTTGAGGAAACCCTGCCTTTGTCGCAGGGCTCGATCCTCTCCCTGCGAGACTCCGAAGGCGAAGACGACGACGAGGAATACATGTCCACGGAACCGGAGTCGGTCGAACGGATCCGCGAGATCCCGGAGACGGTCTGGGATGAGGATGCCATGTTGTCTGGTTCGTCGACGCCGAGGCCATCGTCTGCGATGGATGAGGACGAGGACGAGGAGGCGATGGAGACCGCCGATGAGGCTGGGCCGGAGCCTATGGCTGTGGAGGAGGGCACGGAGGGCGAGAGGATGTCCACTTCTGAGGAAGAAGAGGATGATGACGATGACGAGGACATGGTCGTCGAGCCGGTGTTTGCGCCTGGAGATCACGAGAGGATGGAGACGGACAACGAGCAGGCGCCAGCGCAGGTGCAGCAGCAGTCCGCGGGGCCTCCACCTGCAATCCCGACGGCGGACGGAGTCGAAGTCGATGAGAGGATGGAGACGGAAGATGAGCGGGCGCCAACCCCGGTTCCAGCACCTGTCGCCGAGGTCAGGGAGGAGCAGGTTGCTACCGCTACTACCACTACCGACACCGCCACCCCGAAAGTGAAGCGGAGTCTTCGTCAACGCATTAGTGCTGTGCCTGAGCTTCTTAGCGAGTGGTTCACGTCGAGCATCTTGGCTAGTCCGTCGCAGAGCCGGAAGGAGGAGGTTACTGTTGTTAGTAGCACGGAAGAAGATGAGGATGAGGAGGATGAGGAAGAAGATGAAGAAGATGAGGAGGATGAAGGAGAAGAAGGGGAGGAGGAGAGCGAGGATGAGGATGAGCAGGACAAGGAAGACGAGGACGAGGAAGAAGAAGGAGAGGAGGAGTCTGGAGAAAGCGAGTCGTCCGCTGCAGCAACACCACTCTCTCAGAAATCCGTGCGGTCTTCAGCCGCCGCCTCTCCTGAACCGCGCACCACCACCACCACCACCACCACCACGACAGCTCCAACCACCGTCACCCCCTCCGAAGCCCTTCCCCGCCCCCGCGGCCGCCGCCCCAGCTTCTTCACCCACGCAACCACCCCACCCTCCCCCCCACACATCACCCCCTCCCACGGTCTCCGCACCCCCCTCAGCTACTACACCCCGCTCGCGCACTGCCGCCACCACCTCAACGGCCCCGGCCCCCAATCCCAAACCCCCGGCCACGGCGGCCTCGACCTCCTGGCCGTCGCCACCGCCGCCAGCACGCCGCCCGTCCGCGCCAAGGCCGGCCCCCGCGACTACTACACCCGCTTCGCCGTGACGGATGCCAGCCTGCCCCACTCCGACGACCACCCGTCGGCCGCACTCCAGGTGCGCGTCTTCCGCCCGCGGAAAGCGGCGTTGCCTGTCGTGCAGCCCGGCGACGTGGTCTTGCTCCGTGGCTTTGTGGCGAAGGGCTACCGTCGCCGCGAGCGGACGCAGAGCGGAGATGGGCAGGAGGATGACGAGGGAAATGAGAACGGCGGGATCGAGCTGCTAGATGGCGAGGAGGGGGCCTGGTGCGTGTGGCGGTGGAATGAAGAAGGGGCTGAGGGGCCTTGGGAGGAGGTCAAGGGCCCGCCGGTGGAGGTTGGTGAGGAGGAGAGGAGCGAGGTGAGACGGTTGAGGGCTTGGTGGGTTGGGGGTGGAAAGAGCTGATCTTCCTTTCCTCCGTTTCTTCTCTCCAGGAGATTCTTTTTCCTCCCTCTGTGACCCCGGGTATTCGGCATTTACTTCTTTGCGGTTGACATTTTTTTCCTCCCTCTAAAAGCGGTTACTCTATTTTCTAGTTATTGCTTTCTTCGGGAGTGTAGGCTAGGAGGGGCGTGGCATGGGAAAGCGGGCATTTCATATTGTTTCCTTCCTTTCCCTTTTCATACTATGGCGACTCAGGTCTCGCATTGCATATACTCTTTGGCTGTATTTATACATCTCACCCCTCCTCCACACCACACAAGTGAGTTAAAGAAAGACATTTGATTCGATCGAATCCGATAATTAAACAAGCTGGGCGTACTCCGTCTAATCATACACCTTTTTTTTTAAAACCTTTCCCTCTTTGTCTCCGTCTTCGTGTTCCCCCTTTCGCTCCCATTTTGGCCTCGACCGTGCACGGCGAGCGCTGGGAACGATACATAATACATCCATCTAGCCATACCTCATCACCTCCGCCACCCCGCCGTAAAAAAATCCACCATCACGCGGCTTTTTCGTATGCGTGTAGACACCCCTCTAGGAAAGGAAAAAAAGCAGAACCCAACACAACAAAAAACCACACTACCCTCTACCTCTTCCCCTCACCCTCCACCGTCTCCAACAACCCCCTCACCCCCCGCAGCTCCTCCCTCCCCCTTCTCCTCTCCGCCTCGCCCTCCCCATCCGCCCCCACCTTCCCAACAACCCCCCTCAACATCACCCCAACATCCTCCTCCGTCCCCCTCAACACCGCACGACCACGCTCCCTTAGCTCCTCGCGCCAACGCGCGCGCGCACGCTCCCAGCGCGTCTGCAGACGGCGCAAGCTCCCGACGGCGCCGAGGGCGGCGATGGCGCCGGCGGAGAAGAGCGGGGATGAGGAAGGGGAGAGGGAGAGGTAGGTTAGGGCGGCCAGGGCGGTGGTCGCGGTCGTCGTGGTCAGGGTTTGGAGGAGGAGGTGTTGGGCGTGGGTATGGAGGGGGGGGATGTGCGTGGCCAGGAGCTGGGCGCGGGCGTGGGGGATGCGTTGGGGCCAGGGGTGGGGTTGGGGGGTGGAGGTGGTGGGGGAGGGGGAGAGGTCGTCGATGGCGTCGTGTAGGGCTTGGTCGGCCGGGAGGACGTCGTCCGCGGGCGGGATCGTGGTGGTGGAGGCGAGAGGTTCGTCGCGGCGGGCCGGTTCGGCGGGCTCGGGCGCAGGTGTGGGCGGCAGCAGACTCGCGCGACTGGCCGGAAGAAGGCCGCGGGACGTGGCGGCCTCGACGATGCGGCCGGCGAGGAAGATGGTGCTCTTCTCCGCCTCGACGAGCCAGCGGCGCTCGACGATCTCCGCCGCGATCATGCCGACGTCGTCCACGCGCCAGAAGAGCTTCCACCAGGCCAGCTTGCGCCAGTTTGGGCCGGCGAAGGCGAGCTCGAGCTGGTCCCGCAGCTCCGTGTGCGCGGCCTCGGCCCAGACGCGGAGCGAGTCCAGGATCGAGTCCCGCACGTGGTCCGGGATGGCGGCCTGGGCGATCGCGGCCCGGCGCTCGGCGGCTTCGCGGTCGATGCTCGCGTCCGCGTCGTCCAGGATGGACGCGATCAGGTTCCGGACCGCCGGCGAGACGTTCGCAGGGGTTTCGGGAGCGTTGAGCGCAATCCAGTCGAGGAGCCCGGGCATCCCGCTGCGGAACCATTTCCGCTCGAAGAGAGTGGAGTTGGCAACCGATTCGCGGAACTTGCTGATGGCCTCAAGCGCGGTATCCACGTCGACGGTCGTGAACCCGTCGGACGCCGCGTTCTGGACCTCCACCTCCGGCGCCGGCACGTTGACGGCCACCTTGATCATCTCCGGCGGCACATCCGGCGTCGGCTCGCTCGCGACGAACTTCCCGTACGCCACCGCGCTCTCCACCCCGGTGCCGACGACGATGGCGCTGTGCACCGGGTACGTGACCAAGGTCGCCCGTCCCGTCGCCGACGTCGGCGTCTGCAGCGTCGGCACCAGGATCGCATCCTTCGGCTTCGCCGTGCCGTGGAACCGGCTCGGCCCCGCGGCGTCCACGTTCAGGCTCTGGATGAGGATCTCGAGGTTGTGCTTCTGCAGCACGCGCGACGGCACGAACACCGTCCGCAAAAGCGGATTGGGCGGCGCTACGTCCGTCTCATCACCATACCTTAGAAGCATCCCATCATTAGCAAACAAACCCCCACCAAAGAAAAGAAGAAAAGTAAAACCAACCTCAACAACACCCCCCCACCCCCCTCCGCACCCCTCTCAACCATCTCCTCCCACGCCCCCGCAGGCGCCAGGGGATCCGCAAGCAACACCCTCGCCAACCGTCTCGCCTTCAGCATCCCTTCCTCCCCACCCATGCCTAGAATCGCAACCCTGACCACCGGCCGGGACTCCCCGGAGCCCGCGGACCCCCGCTCCAGCCCCCGCATCGCCAACCGCACCCGACTCGGATCCACGTACGTGGCCGCGGCCGCGCGGTCGCGGCGGAGCAAGGCGCCCAGCGCATCGTGCAGCGGGCGCGTGGCGGCGGGGACGTCGAGGGGTGGGTTGATGGCGCGGGGGGAGGGGATGGTGGTCGCGTAGCTGCGGTGGCGGGGGCAGAGGGCGGTGAGGTGGCGCGCGTGCGTGATTCGGAGGTGGTGGAGGGAGGGTGAGGGCGAGGGTGGTTTCGTCGTCGTTGTCGTGTTCGTTGTAGGTATGGGAGCAGGTCGGTCGCACAGCCGCCATATCGAGCAAGACGGGCAGTAGAAGAGGCCAATGGGTCGTCTGATCGGTCGGGGCCGAAGCGGGGGAGCGCGCGCCGCTGCGGCGGAAGGGAGGCGCGGTGGCATTTTGCGATGGCGCTCTGTGTGAGTGTGTTGGAGGTTTGAGGTTGAAGCTTTGAGGGAAAGCTTGGGAAGTGGAGAGAGGTCGGTGGGTTGGTGCCTGGGGCCAAGAGGTTCGTTCGTTGGTTCGTTGCCAAGACAGAACCCGGAAAGGCGGGAGAGGCTGCCGGGTCACACAGATGTTTATTCAGAAGAACTCCATTTGGAGATTCCTCTCATCTTCAAGAGCTCAAGATGAATAGTAAGAGAATGTCAAGCGGGCTCACACGGCTGTATAATCAGTCATGACACATTCACCCAAGCAGAATCAGAAATCACTCACAGCTTTCCCTTCCACGACCAAACAAGACAAGACGAAACAATTGACAATCAAACAAGTAGCAGGGAAAAGCAAACGGCGCGCTCCTATACCGGAAGTGATCAACCGAGCACTCGTAAGAGAAAAAGAGAGAGAAAAAAAAGGCCGTGCTCGTTTTGATATATAATAAGTAGTAGAGGAGTAGCAAAACCAAAGGCCCAAGATAAGAACACCCCCTTCCCTCTCCCCCCTTCCGCCCCTATTTCCCCCAGACCTGTATGAGCAAGCCCCATTCTTTGCGTTTACGCTTTCCTTCCCTTTCCAGAACCCGATGACCTAGTGAAAGCCGATGTCAGCAAGATGTACCCATCAACCCGGGTGTAGAACATCAAAAAAAAAAACTTACATGCTAATCCTCCGCGCAATATTCGTCAACCCGACATCATTCTCCGCCTCCTTGCTCGCCTTCTCCAGCGCCTGATTCCGGCTCTCCTCCATCGACCGGCGCACCTCGTCCTGCGACGGCGGGAGCCGCTCGTTCTGCAGGTCCACCTTGCGCGCGTCCTCGAAGCTGTGGATCGCCTGCTTGATGCCCTCGGCCCCGAGCATGAGCGTGCCCGCCGGCAGCCGCCCGCCCGACGCCGTCTTCAGCTCCGTCACCCGCTCCGACTCCTCCCGCAGCACCTGGAACACGCGCGAGAGGCGGCCGATGGCGAGGATCTTGTTCTTGATCGCCCGCCGCTTGAACTCGATGGATTCCGGGTCCATGCTGCCGGTGAGCGGCGGGGAGGACGGGCCGGACGCGAGCGTGTTCGGCGTTTCTTCCTCGAGCTCCTCCTTCGAGCAGGTGTTCAGGATCGCGATGAGCATGTCGGTGATCTTCTCGCAGACGAAGGGGAGCGACCAGGTGAAGACGTCCATGAAGTTAGGGAGCCAGTACGGGTGGGGGGTGCAGTTGAACTGCCGGATGTTCATCACGTTGTTCTCGTACTTGAGCACGGCGGCCTTGTTGTTGTAGACGTCCAGGTAATTTGGCGCGCTGAAGATGGTCATCACGCTGGGGAATCCGGTCGTCCGGGTTTTGCGGTACATCCGATATCCGGCATCTTGAGCCTCGTGTGCGCGGATGATGGAGAGGAGGTTGTTCTTCTCCAAAAAGGCACATGCGGCCGGGTACGAGAAGAAATAGGAGCAACCGCGGACGTGGTTGTGCACGAAGAAATCGTTGGTTTTCTCTTGGCCAAATTCCTCGAGCGGATCCGCCCAGAGGATGTCGCACATCAGGCCATGTGTGGGAGGCTCGCGGAAACGATCGATCTGGATCAAATTAGCCAACCAATCGCCTATTGCCGAAACATGATCGCTCACCGTCTTCAAGTCATCCAAGGTGTGCAACTCCGGGCTCAATCCGCCGTGTATGCACAGAAATTGCTTGTTCATGATTGCCGCCAGCGGCAAGGCGCAGAACGACTCCATGCAGGCCTCGTAGATGGTCTCCGAATATTTGTGCTTGCACTCAAGCTTGAATGTGAAGTAATCGGTCAAATGCCGGCATTCGTGGTTGCCTCTCAGCAGCCACAGGGTATTCGGATACCAGATCTTCAGCGCCCAGAGGTACAGAACGCACTAGATGACGGTTAGCCACAGTGTTGATACAGGCGGCGCGTGCTGGTCGTTTTGCCACCCACCTCGATACTGAAGTAGCCACGATCAACATAGTCTCCCAGAAACAGATATCTCGTCTCCGCGGGATCTCCGCCAACTTCGAAGAGTTTCATAAGGTCGTAGTACTGCCCGTGAACGTCACCGCACACCGTAATCGGCGCGTCCATCTCCAGCAGGTTGGGCTCGGACCTGAGGATCTCGGTGCCGCGGTGGATGATCCATAGCGCTTGCTCCTCCGTCAGACGACCCTCGCGATAGAAGTGCTGCTTGAGGAATTGGATGTTCGGTTTGCTGGGATCTTGAGGGGAGAAGAACTGCTCGTTGCTCGGGGTGTTGAAGGCCGGTGCCTGTACCTCTGCGCCGACGTCAGCGAAAGGGCTGGGGGGACCGGTGATAGGGGGGGAGGGTGAGCGATAGCAGCACTGGCGGCTCAGAAACCGCGTCATTGCCATATCAGACCCGGGCGGTTTCTCATACCTTTCACCACTCTCTCGAGCGTGCTCACTTGTGTGCCGTCCTCCATGATGTGGAGCGTAAAATCCATCTCAGGGGCGGGCTTCTTGTGATTGACGGCGCGAATGGCATTGTCGAGGTAGCTTTGATCGACCTGCTGTTGAGCGTTGTTCTCCATGGTGAAGGGCTGGAAAGAGCGACTCGAACAATAAGGAGATGTTGAGGAGGGGGAGTGAGGGGGATCCGAGGCGGGCGCGGCGAGGGGTGAAGGCACGTAGGCACGAAGGGTAGCTGAGACCCTGAAGTTGGGCGGCGAAAGTGTGGAGTGGAACCTCGTGTTCCGCCACAGGAGGTCAAGGGGTTGGCGCGACTCGTTGGCTTTCGCGAGGGCGGAACGCTGGCGGGACTGGCGTCAGGAGGCTGCGGGCATTCACGTTCGGTGGGATAGCGGTTGTCGGGTGTTCCTCAATCGTGGGCGGGTGGCGACGGGAAACGGGATAACGGACAACGGAAAATGGAGTGCGGAGGGAGTGAAGGGAGTGAGGTCAGGGCTGATGGAAGTGCCGGTCGGGGGACGGGGATATTATTCCTGGCTACTAGTCATGATTTGGCCTGGCCGAAGCGATGACCGATGACCGCTGAACTTGAACTCGAACCCAGCGGTGCTGATTGGGGCGTTGCAGCCTGATAGGGGCCGTTCAGGCAGCCAGATACATATTTATATGAAATCCCACGATGCGATGAACAGCGGTTGCTGCCGTGTCGTCACTGATGCCGAGCCTGCTGTTCTTCCTTCCTACAATCCTGATATCGCAAGGGAGAGACGTTCGTTTGATGTGCGGTTCAGCGTGGCTATCGGGATGCGTTGTTCAGGTCGGCGGTGGGCAAGAACCTGACGCAGCGGGCGGCTGCCCACATCCAGGCCCGCCATCGGAGGCGGGGCAGCCGACGGGGGTAAGCAGTCACATGCCGTGGCCGGGGGGAGCGACATCGCTCCCTCTTCGTATGTCGGAGGAGCAGATTTGTAGTGGATAAAGGGTCAAAGAGCAGATTTATAATGGATAGAGGTTAAGGATGATGAATGCAATAAAAAGTGTATTCTATCCGGAGTAGCAGTCTGTACAGCGACCCCTGTCACTCTCGGAGGCGATAGCAACAGTCGAGTTGATCAAGGTGGCTGTGCAGACAAATATGTGAGGCGTTCCATATCACAATGAGAACGGAATGCAGTCCAGGTTTGATCAAGGTCACAAGGAGTACCTACAGGGAATGATAAACTGATATAAATGCAGTGTATGCTAGTAGAGCCTCCTACCTACCTAATGTCTAAAAGCCCTCAACTCCCTCCTCCACCACGTCTCAAACCCCACCGTATCAACATCCACACCCAACTCCTTCAGCTCCGTCGTATCCAAATGGCAATCATACGGCCTCTTCACCTCACTGCCGCGTAACTCCTCCTCGCTCGGCCGAACCGGCTCCATGCCATCCTCCACCGGCAGATCCAAAATCTCCCCTAACATCCTCACCATCTCCCACTTCGTAAACCGCTCCTCCGCCGAAAAATGCAGAACCCTCGGCAACCCCTCCCCCTCCCCATCCCCCTTCCCCCTCCTCTCCAAAAACACCCTCGCAAGCTCCCGACACACCCTCCCCACATCCGCCGTATTCGTTGGGTACCGCACCGCCCAATCATCTACCCCAATCCTCCGCTCTCCCCGATCCGCCCGCACCCGCTGCGCCGCCCAAATCTGATCCACCAACACATTCACCGCGCTCTCCGCGGGTCGCTCGGCATGGCCATACAGGATCGGCACCCGCAGCACGACCACCGCCGCGCCCGGCGCGCTCAGCACCGCCTCTTCCCCTTCGAGCTTCGTGCGGCCGTAGACGTTGGTCGGCGCGGGCGGGTCGGAGGGGCGGTAGGGCGCTTCCCCTGGCGCTCCTGAGAAGACGTAGTCGGTGGAGATGTAGATGAGCAGGGCGTTGCGGGCGCTGCAGGCTTTGGCGAGCGCGGCGGAGGAGGAGACGTTGAGGGCGCGCGCGGCGTCGGGATCGGCGGAGCAGGCGTCCGGGAAGCGGTTGGCGGCGCCTGTGGGTGATGGTTAACTGGGGGGTCTCTGCAGCCAGGCGACTGGCATCGTGGGATGGGGATGGGGTCGGCGTTTGCGGGCTTACGTACAGTGTACCACGACTTGCGGTCTTGACGGTAGGAGTTATCGATACGTGTCAGCTGAGGGAAAACGTCGCTTTCTCACGAGGTGATGTCGAGCTCACTTGACCTCGTCCAACACCTGCTCGATGTGCGCTGCATCGAGCAAGTCCAACTTGATAATCTTGGGCGGCTGCGCGCGGATCAGACCGGTGCCGACCGCGTTCCAACCGCCATCCTCGAAAGCCCAGAGAACTTGACGACCGAGCAAGCCGGATGCTGCGGTAAAGGTTAGAAGGTGTCTTGTCGTTCAGCGTATTGAAGGCACACCTCCGGTGACGAGAGCTGTCTGTTGGGCCATGACGTGGTCGAATGATGGGAGTTGTTTGCGCGAACACCAGCAATCAGCTCGGAGTCAGAGGTTGTTATAAGCGACGTCACTGTTTACTGAAACACCAGCTCGATGAGTCAACCGTAGGAGTAGTCATCCATAAACGTGGAGTACTCTACAACGCACCCTACAGCAAAGCAAGCATGATAAAAACCACAGCTATAGACATGGAACAAAGCAACACAATCCCCAAGCACCACGCTGCAACACCCAGTCCACAACATACACAATCAACAACCAAACGAAAAAAAGCTCTTCCTCAACCTCTCATCCCGCAGGACGAGCAAACGGTCAATGAAAAGCAAAATCCAATCCCTCAGGATTAATGAAATGGGTTGCAAAAATTCCCAGCCGATCCGAAGACCAACTGGAGCGGTCAGTTGTATAGTTTTCAACTAGCAAAAACGCAATCTCGGACGAATCCTCACTGATATGCGTAATGCCCTTGCACCGGGATGAAGAAGAAGAAAAAGAGAAAGGATTGAGGGGGAGGGGGGCGTGGTGCCTTTATAGGTGTGGTGCCAAGACTTGGGGGCCTTAAGCGAGGGGGATGAGTCAGCGGGTGCTTGGCAGACTGGCGTGTGCGTTTGGCGACTTGACTTCACCTCACCGCTACGCCGTCGCGCCTTTCACATGCGCGACAGCCGCCGTTCGAACATCAACCTCGACTCGCACATGGAGTGGTATCGCAAATGAACATGACAATGTAACCTCTCCACCCCATAACTCAACCCTTCAATAACAAACCCAGGGGAGGCCGTGCATCATTTTACTTCATCTTCCAGAAAAATAAAGGGGAAAGGTATCCGTGCCCCCGGAGATGCCGACCGAGAATGCACGGAGGTGGTAGGTACATGTAGGTACGACATGGCATCTTGTCTGCCCGTGCCTGGGGAACCTAGCGTCGCTCCTGTTATTTCCCTGGGTTTTTCTTTGGGGCTTTGGGTGTAGATCTTTTGGGCGTGCGTGAACCGGATTGTAGTACTAGCACCAGCACAGTGCATGTCCGACAAGGCAAGATGGAAAAGGCGAGAGGAGGGCAAAAGGAAAAGGAGAGGGATAGCATGAGCCTGGACTGCAATACAGGGGCAGTGCATGCTGATCTTACCGTCTATACCAGCATGTGAAAAAGCTTGAAGCTCAGGGACGAGGTGCACGCCTCAGTCCTCACGCATAACAGAGCAAATGAAGATCAAGTAGTGATCAGTATATCGTCGCTCGCGCAACCCTTAGATTTTTTCCCTAATGTAGATCCATCTCCTCCATTCTATGTCCAAAAAGCCCTACAGTAACAAAGAAAGAAGGGGGAAAAAGGTAGCCCTGCTGGTGGTAAAGGGGGTATAATGAACGACGAAGAAAAGAAGAAGAAAACCATGAGGGGGACGGGAGGCGACAGGACCATGCCTGACATGCGACCAGTTCCCCCCATGAGAAAAAGAAAATGCTGATGCAGAAGAACAAGAAAAAATGAAGAAAAAAAGGGCTCGGCAGAAAAAAAGAAGTCTCCGGGGAGATGAGAGAGAGGGAGGGCAAAGGTAGAGAGAGAGATGAGAAGGAGGAAAAAGCGCCATCCAGTGACACTTCCAACCCCCTCAGCATCCAACCCAGAACCCCCTCCCTAACCATCATCATCCCTCTTTCCAAATCCATCCGCAATCAAACCGACTTTTTTTCTGTCTCCTTGGTCATGCTTCCCCAAAAAAGGAAGAAAGGAAGAAAACAAATGCACCAAGCCTCGCTCGCTAAGGATGATCATGAAGTTGAAAGGTGAGAGTAGCTAGAACGCTCATGAAAACACCTCCCTGATGCGGCGGAGATCACTTCCGCTTCTGTCCAGCCAGAAGGGAGAAGGGGAAAAAACACGCTCTGCTCCGCTCCGCTGTAAACGCCGTCCCGTCCCGTTTGTTGTATGGGGTATCAAACCAAGCCACGCCCAGGCCATCGCGTATGGTATGTATGTATGTACAGTGCAAATGGCGCAGTCACCGCATTCAGAAGGAGCCATGGAGGGCACCAGCAGCGTGGCGCCGAGCGCGACGAGCGTGACGCATGTGGCTGAGGTCGCGCTTGCTGATGGTGCCATCGGTGCAGGTGGTGCCGGCGGCGAGGTCCTGCGGGACGGCGACGCCCCAGTTGCAGAGGCCGAACTGGCTGTCGCCGATGCAGACGATGGCGCCGTTGGTGCTGCAGGGGACGCCGGAGACGGCGGGGGAGGCCGCGGCGACGGTGGACGACGAGTCCGCTGCGGGGGCGTAGGCGGAGGCGGCGGGGGCGGAGGCGGCGGTCGTGGTGACGACGAGGGTGGTCAGGGAGGTGGAGGCGGCCACGGGAGCGAAGTTGCCGCCGGTGTTGTAGGCGGCCAGGCTGGACTCCTCCGCGGCGGGGGTGGAGGCGGACGGTGCGGCGGAAGTGGTGTATGCGGCAGCGCCGGTAGAAGCCGCCTGGCTCGAGGCGGCGGTGCACGTGCCCGACGAACCGGCACTGGCGGCCTCCAGGGTCTCGACGAGAGAGCCGTGGCCGGGGATGTCCAGGACGCCCTCGCCGGTGGTGCATTCGCCGGGAATGTTGGCCACGAACATGCTCGGCAGCGAGTTGAAGTAGGTGTCATCGTCGGATCCGCCGGTGATCTCGATGGGGGCGCAGTTCATGTACATCTCGCGGTTGCCGATCTTGTTGAACCACGTCCAGGCGTAGGTGGCGTTGCCGTTCTTCAGTTCCTTGGGAACGGGCACGTTGAACTCGCGGACACATTCCGTGCCGTCGCTGTTGCCACATTCCGCTCCTTGCGGGCGGCCGTACTCATCCGTGGCGGCCAGAGTTTCAAGGTTACCGGCAGCAGATGCGGGGCAGCCACCGATGATGGTGTAGATGACCTTCCACTTGCTCTGATCGGTCGGGGGAGGGTTCTCGTAGGTGACGCTGAACTGGCAGGAGCCGCCACCGTGAACGACAGAGCCGGTGAACTGGGTGTTGATAGTGCCTCCGGCTTCAGCCTGGGTAACATTGGTGGCTTCCAGGGCTACCGAGCCGCTTTGACAAGGGAACTGGAGAGACGTGCCATCCAGGGGGCTAGTCTCAACAGTTGCGAAATTGTAAGGTTGCGGAACCTTCATGATCATGTGAGCACTGGAGGAGGCCACGAGCGCCGTCACAGCAGCGACTGTAGTCTTGGAGAACATGGTGTATTTGATTTGGAGAAAGATCGGATGGAGGTCTGTGAGACTTTTGTGCTGAGATCGGACAGCCTGCTGTACGATTGGATGGTCGATGAGCTACGTAGAGATCTAGATGAGCATTAGATGATGGCTGCCAGCGGACTTTTCTAACAGCTCAATAGATGTCGTGGCTTGGGAGTTCTCCGCAATCTGAAACCGAAGAGTTTGATATGAAGAAACAAGCAACGATACTATGGCTTGAAACGCCTTGGTGGTACAAGTTCCCGGTGTTCAAGGCATACGTGATGAAAAGAGCAAGAAGTCCAGAACGTACCCTACAGAAAGATGTCTCCACCAGAGTGGGCAACGTTTAGAAAGATGAGGACAAAGAGTAGATCACGGCTTGAGATTCTCAGGAAGCCGTCAAAAAAATCAAGGAGAGTGATGCTCGTGAATTTCGCGGAAATTCGGAAGGACTGGACAGTGCCAAAAGGGCAAGCAAGCAACAAGGAGTGAGTGAAGGGAAGAGGAAAAAGAAGAGAGCGAACGGGGAATAAGTCCTCTGGATGTTTTGGGCGTCGACGATGCGATGAGGAGGGAAAAGAAGAGCAGGTGTTTCGAATGTCGCGCACCCGGGAACTTTATAGACCATCTGTAGCCATAGGCTGGACGGGGCCCCTGAGAAAGAGAAACGTCGGGAACCCACATACCAGCTCTGCTTTGCTTTGCCTGGATGCAAGGCACCGGGCAGTGACTGGCCGCAGACTGCCGGCCATGGGGGGGGAGGTGGTCTGTGGTCGAATCGGATGGCGCGATGACCCTATCGTTATGCAGAGCTGAGGAGCGGCCGTCTGGACCGGCGGGGGGGAAGACGGCCAGTGATCGGTCAAGGTGTGACCCAAGCGGAACCGGTGCACGACTCAAGCACGCATCCCCATGGACGGACTGGGCAGCAGTGGCGGGCCATTCGGGGGTTTCGAAACGCATGGCAGCTGATCGTCCTCGGCTTCCGGTACAGCTCTTGGACGCCCTGCTGCTTGCTCTTTGGGCGTGTGCGGTCATCCATTTGCTGAGGTGTGAGGTCGTCCTCTCTAGCCTGGCATGCCGGTGGCGGACCCCACGGCGAGAGCCCCAAGGGTGAGGTCCGGCCCGGCAGACGGAGACGAAAGCCACCGTCTCCCTGCGGAGCGCCCCTGCACTGCCTCTCCCTGAGTGCCGGAAAGATGCCTCAAGATCGCTCAATGCGCCGCATGCTTTTCGCTGAGGTCGTCCATCGCCGACACTTTGTCCGTCCTCGGGCAGCCACAGGCACACACGCATACATACAGCGCGTACCCAACCGCAAAACCTCCCTTCGCGCGCTTCGCAACTGCGTGCGCTGCGACAGCGTCCGCGCGGTTTTCCGAATGCCGCTGGAGGCGACAAAGCACATCGTACAGTACTTATGGGGCAAACCCAAAGAGCGTGTGAGCGTGTGGTCTGCCAGCCGAGGGTCCGGATCGACAGGGTGGACAGGGTGGGCTAGGGGTGGGCTAGGGTGCTCTCCCAGCGCGCTGCATCCTTGCGCATCACTGGCCAGGACCCCCCGTTAGCTGAAACGCACCACCGCGTTTCACCCGCGCCCCGACGTCCCCTAGCCCCTTTTCGGACGGGCTTGAAGCCTCAACTTTCAGCCTTATTCGGCCATCGTCCCCCCTCTTCGCGTCGACCCGCATCATTCGCGTGCCCGAAAAGACGGGCGCGAAGACGAAAGAAAAACAACAATAGCCATGCATCGTGAGGACACGCGACGCTGGAGCGGCGGCACATCCTTTTGCTTGCGTGTCCAGTGTGTGCCGCCCCCCCCCCGCTGGATTTTTCTCAACACCATGACGCTGCCACGATGCTCTGGCTGTCTCTGCACGCCCACCTCCCCTCCCCTCCCGGTTTCCGCGCTCGTCGTTTTTTGCTTCCCGGTTTCACCATCGGGGAAAGCAGTGGCCACAGTCACCTCGATGGGATAGCGAGGGAGGAAATTCGCCAGTCCTGTTGACGTAACCTTCCAGACTGAGCGGCTATCCCCGGGGATCCAAGCTTCCAGGCTCCTGGCTGTGGCGCATACAACCTATGTATCGACCGGTGGGTGTGCATAGGCCTCCGCGCTGCCGGCTTCCGTCCGTCTCGACGTTTATCCGCGCTTGCGCTCCGCCACATTGGTTAACGGATCTCATCGCTTGCTTGACGTCGTCCATGAGGACATCTCTTGGCACTCTTTCATCGGTGTCAATACTGGAGCTGGACACAGGGAGTGCATCTCACATGGATTGATTGAGTAAAAGCAGTATTGCTAGATCCGATCGTATCTGTGCACGCAGATAGATATCCTCATGGACGATTCGTGCAGTCCGGATCCCCTCTCCCCCCACCTCTCGTATAAGTCCACCGTCCAGCCTCATGCAGCAAAAAACCTTATATGAACCCGCCCTCCTTCCCCTTACCCCACCTCTTTCGGCCCCAAGACCGGATTCTCTGGATCGCCCCTCCGGATTCTTCTCCGCTCGCCCGATCGCTGTCCGAATCGCTACTCTCGGCCTTCCTGAGCAAGGGCGCGACGAACGGCGTTCGCTCGATCCCCATGTGCGCTTTGCCGTCCGTGCCGACGAACGAGCCGAAGCCGTAGCGATGATCCAGTTTCTGTATCATCCGCTCCCGCTCGCGCGCACTCAGGCCCGCGGTCCCCTTCAGGTCCAGAATGGCCGTGCTGGCCGCCGCGTAGGCCAGAATGCTCGCGATCGTCGTCGGCATGCGGGGAAGGAAGCGCCAGGGTCGCCGGATATAGACCAGCACCGTCACGAGGATGTAGCAGCCCATGATGACCTCCGAGATGATGAACATGGGGACGGACATGAAGATGCGTGTTTCCGGCTGTGACGTCGACCCAGTGATTGTTTTGGCCTCCGTAGTTTCTTGGAACAACGTATCCATGTTGTTGCCGATCATAACGGCGAAGAGACGGGTATACAGACTTTTCAGGTAAGGTTCCATTGCTTCGGCTTTGGGCAACTCGCTTGCTGGATTCAAGAACTCCGTGGAATTCATCATTTGTCCCATGAGGTAGTTCCACATATCTGATGGGTAAGGGTCGCGATGCCAGGTGTTAGGCCATGCATATCCGGAGGGCGTTAGTGCTCCCTTCATGAGGCCATGTACGTTGTTGATAAACTCAGCCAAAGGTTGCGCTAACTGCGTCGCCGAGATAGCTGTCTCGTTGAGGAGCACAGCTTTTTGAACCACGCCGGTGTTGTCGACAGTAACATCGGCGAACCCGGTGCGCACCTTTGGATGACAGGCAAGGAAGCTCGTCCGAAGACTGTGGAACGTTACAATACCGCCATAAAGATGGGGGGGCTTTGTTAGGGTCGAGTTCGATCTCCACCATCCGGCCACCATATACCCATCACAGACCGGTTGTGGCATGATTTCAAGGGCCTGTATGCCTCCCATGTCACCAGAAGAAGGGGTAAATAGAGTGATTGAATCCTCGCACAGGTTTCCCTCATCGGCCTTCGAGATATTCTTCAAAACGACACTCCACCCATCTCGTCCAACCGTATAGTTCACGGTTGGGATGTAACATTCCAATTCCGAACTGAATGTTTGCGTAGTCGTGCGGTGCAAAGTAGAGCTGTTCGCCGACGCATCACCGCGGAATGGCATGTAGAATCGGTTCTCGTCTGTCCAGGCAGGATACGACGTGCCGGCGGTCAAGTTCGACATAACGTGCGCAAACAGATCGATATTCGGAAGGTCCGTATAATTTCCGGTTCCTTCAAGGTGAGTAAGATCCGAGCTGTTCATGGTGGGGCTGTAGGGAACAGAGAACGTCGCCGGTCTAGGGCTTTGCACGCTGTCTTCGAAGAAGAGACCGCTATATGCTATGGCAAGGACGTTTGCGATAATTGCCATCAAACAGACAACGGCCAAAAGTGCATGGCCTGCCTTGAGAGCTCGCAAGAAAACAAGCTGAGGCGGCAGGGAAGAATAGTCAAGGGTGATGGTCCGCTGAGCGGTTGACTTTCCCTTTCGTAATTCCTCGAAAGGCTGGAGCACGCATAGTAATCGGTTCAACGTGACCCATACAGGCTCGATCACTGTGGCGATTACAGTGGGGATATAGTTCTCCAACAGTTGTCTTACAAACTGACTCGACGACGGCAAAGGAAGGCCTGAAGTCGTCAGAAAGACCGTAATATCGAGGTTCTGGATGCAACTTACCATTGAGAGTTTGTATCCGGATATAAAGAACCAGAACCAGTACAAATACCGTTATTTGAAAGGTTAACAGCAACAATCCAGAGAGCAGACGAAACTCGGTGGGTCGAACGGGGTCGAAGTCGAGGTTGCTCGCATCTTGAAGATGCTCGGCAGAGATCTCACTGAATCCCGCTCCTTCTTTCGCCGATTCCACAAGATATCCGGGCGGAGGGGCCTCGTTGCTCTTGAGCATGAAACTGTCTTGATCCAGGGACTTGTGTAGTACGTCGGCGGGCGCCTTGTCGAAAGGTTTAAGCTTGCTCAGCAGATTGTCATTGTCCGCTACGAGCGACATCAAAGAAGCAATACTTGCCGGATCCGAGCTGAGTAGACGAGGCTTCGTAAGCGAGAGATAGATGAGCCCCGCAGTTGCCAGAATGATCGCGCCTAGAAAGCCCTGCACGATGTGCGCAAATACCGGAACGATCTTGATGGCCTGGGTTTGATATTGCCGACTCCCTTGGACTGGTATTGAAGAGTTCGCCGAAACGTCAGTCCCCAGAGCTTCTATCATCAACCGGCCAAAGAGCAATCTATAAGCAGCTTGGTACGAGAGGGCGAGAGTCTCCGAGTCCATATAGTCTGCAGCAGGTCGCTGGTATGTTGCGAGTGCGTAAGCGGATATCACAGGGAGCCAGACCGAATCCACGTCCATCTTCTCCACATGCGAGGTCGACTTTGGCCAGGCGGAGTTCATATAGGTTCCTCTGTTGGTAGCAGCATCCATGATTCCATCGTTGGTGGCCTTTTCGAAGTTCGCCGAGTCGAACTCGTCATCGGAAAGGGGAACCTTCGGACCTAGGCGGTCCATGCCGACAACCGTCATGTTCGGGAGTGCGACAGTCGCCGTGACATTCTGCCGGTAGTAGGTCGGTTCGCAATAAATGATCGTACCGCTCCAATAGTCGATGGCTGAGATATTTCCAGGCTTCGTCCACCATCCTGCCAGAAAAGTATGGTTGGCTGTCTCCGGGCAATATCCTGCCAAATACCAGTCGGTATAGTTGGTCGAGTAATATCCGACAAAGTATGCCGAGTAATTCTTTGGCACGACGTCCTTGTTAGAGCCAGAATGCCATTGAATATCAAAACTTGGTACTGGTCCCGCATAGCTGCAGCCACTCTTGCTGGTGTATTGCGGCCAATTCCCCTTCCCTTCCTTACCGGCTACTTCGCAATTCATATCCAGCGAATATAGCTCTGTTTCAGCGGTCCAGGTTTCGTTGGTTTCGATCGTATCCATGGGTATCACTGACGTGAAAGGAGCTAGAGCATAGTCTTTGCTCATGAACTTTGGGAGAGACTCATTGAACCAAGCAATGTTGTAAACAGATTGAGCGTATTCCCCTGTCAATTTGTTATGCTGCTCCGTAGCATTCATAAGACTGGTCGAACGAAGCATAGAGATATTCTGCGCCTTCGAGACCGTCTCGGTAGCAAATATACCAGACTGAGTCGGCGTGATTCCCCAGAAGATCAGCACCATGCTCAGGGAAGCGCAGAAAACCGGCCAATGGCTTAGGAACGTTAGCCGGTCTTATTCCCGATCTTCGCCTCGAAAAAAAAAAAGCAAACTCACCCTCGCTTAACGGCGAATATGGGAACAGAAGCGATGAAGTCATGCGGATACTGAAGCGCAAGGGAGTCTTTCCCTGAAGCACCGCCAGGTTTGGACATTTGATGGTATGGCTCGAGCCGTTTGGCGTCGTGATCGATCCATGACCAGAGAAAGCTGTAGATGACGGCGATCACGGTGGGTAAATAGAGGTAGTTGAAGGCCCGGCTCAGGGGCAGGTCATTGATGTCGGAGGCAAAAATTATGCCATCGTTCTTTTGGCTGTTGGACAGCAGTACTTGGATAACTGCAATGAGGAGAGCGGAGACGATTATGATGAATAACAGGACGGGTGTTCCGAGGGTGAGAGGTTTCCAGCATCGTATTGAGCCTTGCGGGTGGATGAGGGACTGGGTACTTGTCTCAGCCTTCGGAGCTCTACGCCAGTTGCAAGCTCGGCGCCATAAACTCCGCAAGCTGTTCGATGAGGTCTCTCTTGACGGATTGATAGTGCGATTGGGAAATCGGTATGCTGGATGGATCTGCTCGTACGGCGGGGGTGATTGTTCCATCTCTCGAAAATGGGGGGTATATGGCAGGAAATCAACATAAAAAGATCAAGCAACGCCGGCAATGCTGCAGAAACACAAGTGATGGGTATCTCAGACCAAGAAGAAAAGACAACGAGACGTATTGGAACAATGACAGTGATCATAAAACAAGAAGTAGCTGCTGAGATTCACAATGGCACACCGCGAGGCCAGTGGCATACAAATATCGAAGCTCGATTGCGGCACAGCGGACGCCCTCCCGCACGTAACCGCCGGAGCGGCCCGCACCACCGCCGCCATTGGTCGAACAGAGAACCAACAGAACCATATCTTTAACTCTTAAAGTACTGAAACGCGATCATCCAGTAGCCGCGGATTGTGGCAGGCTGATTGGAGGAGCCCGGGGCCGGGCGGCTATGAGACCACTGTCCTGGGTCGTCGATACCGAAATAGAACCGTTCTGTATGGATTCTGAGGGGATTGCTTGGTATATCGGATAAAATAGCTGTAGAGGTAAGGACAGCGGAAGTATTTCAAGGTACGTCTGCTGGGCTATTCCCCAGCAAGGCAGACTGCGGATGAACGTCCTCCGAGTACTTGAGCCGCAGGGCACCTCAAGATATAGTTGCTTAGTCAGCACTCATAGGCGCGACGTCTCTCCAAAGGGCCTGTTTACCTGCGGTACGTTATGGCCGAATATGGTGTTATAACGCGGTGGGGTCACAAACGCACTATAAACGTTAGTAGTATTTACCTGCGTTTGTCGCTAATATATAGTACGGTAGTAAACCGTCGCGCTATTAAAAATTAGCGTTTTTAGCCCCTTTTAATCCTATAGTATATTATAAATAGTAATACTAGCCTACGGTAGGAAAGTTACGTAAAATTAATATATTATAGTCGCTACGTTACGTTAGGCCCTACTTATACTTAATATACTTAATATTATATTAATTAACGTCCCCCGAGTTCTTAGAACGCTTATATACTTATAGGTAGAGTAAATAGCAGCTCTTAATAAAGTAATATAGTAATATATTATAGAGGAGGAGATAGTAGAAGAGAGGAAGAAGTCTAGTAATTAGTAATTTATATATATAAATAGAGTTAATAGTAAGTAGTAGATAGCTACCCTACTTAATAGTTATAATATATATATTTTTAATATAAGTAGGCTAATAAAGAAGATCTTTTAGGAACTTCTTTATTAGCTAGAGCTTAATACTAAGCTTTACGGTAGCTCTAAAGTATTATTAATATAAAAGTTAATAATCTTCCTCTATATTTATAGCTAGGATATTAGTATAAGAAATACCGCTAAGTACTTCTTTTACTTATTAAGGATAATTAGTCTAGCCTTTTATAAGACTCTAGATACCTTCTTATTACTTTATTAAACTAATACTTATTTTTTAATAACTTAATATTAGTACTAGAGCGTATTAAGCGTAATTTAAAAATAGCTACTTTTTTTAAGAACTATATAAGCGCCCTAGATAGAACTTATATTCTTATATAAGTAACTAGAAACTATATTACCTAACGTAATTAAAAGAGCTAAATAAACTAAAATATCCTTACCGCTATTAACTTCTATATAAACTTCTAGTACGTTTTCTGCGGCTTTAAAGGCTCTTTTTATAATTTAAAAGTATTATAAGTAGCGATAGAAGTAGGCTTTAAAATATTAAGAGGATACTATTTTTTAATAGATATTAATTACTCTTCTAAACTAGATATAATACTTATACCTTACTAATAAATAAGATATTACTTAAAGGAGATAATAAGAGCGTAATTAAAGCTATAAAATAAAAAGAAGCTATTTAATCTATAGTATTAATAGCTTTATAATATTATTAAGCGTACCTTTAGTATCTTAAAGCGTTATTTTTATATACTAGATATACCGCGAGTAGGATATAGTATTAAGACGTAGAAATATATTATATACGCCTTAATAGCTCTTTATAACTTCTTTAATAACTTAAGTAACTTCTAGACGGAAGAGTATATTAATAATAATAATAGAAATAGCTTTAAAGATAGTATTAAAGATATTATTAACTAATAATAGGATAATAGGCGAGGGCGTATTATAGAAGCTATATAAAGAACGTACTAAGCGTATCTAAGTAAGCGAATCTAAGTAGTTTTAACGCTCTAAATTATTTAGGGAAGAAGTAGCTATAAGAAAGTAGAAAAGAATATATTTTATATAGGAAAAATAGTATATTATAACCTTCTAACGGCTATTATACCCCTCTATACTCTAAGATATAGAAAAAGACTATATATATACTAAAACCGTAAATCCGAATAATTTAATATACGTAAATTAATACTATAGCTCGCTTATTATATATAAATAAATCTTAAATACGCTATAGCTCTTATACCTATTATAATAATTAAATATATAGGTTTTCTAGACTCGGATTAATTATAAGTATTTATTAGTATTATAGTAGTAAGGGCCTTCTTTCTTAAATTCTTTTATTTATATATTATTATTACTAAGGCTCTAGAAGTACTAGAAAGATTTAAGCCTTATTCTTTATCTTAAGATACTTAAGGCTATAGTTAATATCGTCCTCGCTTATATCTAAATATATAGAAATAAATATCTTTACTACTAAACTAATTAACGAGGTATTTTATAGTATATATATTAGCTCCTCTATTAACGTAGCGTTATACTTAAGAGAGTTTATAATCTTATTACTCTTCTTATTCTAACTCTATATATACGCTTTAACGGCGATAGTAATAATAAACTATTATAAGTTAATAAGTACTTCTGCGAACTTATAACTAATATAACTAATAATTCTTTTATTTCTTTTTTATTAATATCTATACTATCTTAAGAGTTCTTACTATTATATAATATAAGAGCCTAAATACTAGTAGTATATTTACCTATTATAAGATTATCTTTAAAGACTTCCTTTATAAGTATTAGCTACTACAGCGGTATATATTAAAATTATAAGTATTAAGAGAAGTAATTATTAATAACGTTAAAATTATTAGTAAAGTACCCTATATTATTATCCCTAGCCTAATTAGAAAGCGCCTACTAGTACTCCTTCTATAGCTTATATATCTTCTTAAAGCTATTAATATAATTCTTAACGTACTTTTTTTAATTAATATAAATATTAATAGCTATATAGTATCTATTACTAGTTACTAGCTAGACTTCTTAAAGTTATTATTAGTATTTATACTTCTTCTTTTAGCTTCTATTAAGGATTTAAGTATATAATTAGTATTCTTATCTTTTAAATTACGTATATTAAGGCCCCTTATTCCCTAAGCCTCTTTTATACTTAATAACTACTATAGAAAGATTCTTTAGGAGAGAAATTAGTAGTAATTAAGGCCCTAAATTAAACTCTTACTAGCGAGGCCTTCTAGTAAGTACGTAACTCTAAGGAGCTTTAATTTAAGCCCTCTTAAAGTTATCTAGCTTACTATTTTCTACTATTTATAACATCCTTAAGCGGGCTTAGGAAGCTCCTAATAAGCTTAAAAACCTCGTACTAGTAAACTAAGGAAGCTATCTAAACGTATAGAATGTAAGCTTATTAAGCTTATTAATTAGTAACTAAAAATTACTTATAAGGCCCTTTAGAGGAGTCTTTACTATAAACTATTAAGAAATACTATCTATCGAACTCTTAAGAAGTACTATATTATTAAATAGCGTACTAAAAAGTGTTCTTTTATTAGTCCTCGTATAGTAGCCTTAAGGCTTTAATACGCGTGTAAATATTTTAAAAAACTACTTAATTTCTAGAAGAGAGTCTTTTAGTATAATAAATACTTAATTAAATAGGGCTCTAGAAAGAAAAGAGAATAGGTTTTTTATTTAAAAGGTAGTTTTATTTATAATTAAAAGTATATTTAAGAAAAGTATTTCTTTAAGAGTATTTAAGTAATAGTCTAGGTAGGCTTCTTAATACGCTAGGGCTTATTATAGCTAATCTCTATAATAAGGGACGAGGAGGCTAAAAAGTAAGGCTTTTCTACTAATAGCTATATTAAAGTACTTTAAATAGTCTTACTAGAGCTTAAAAAGCCTAATATAATCTTTATATACGATAACGCGCTAATTTATAAGGCTAGAAAGGTTACTAGAATACTTTAAGAGGAAGGGCTTAGGCTGCTAGAATACCCGTATTACTCGCCTAATCTAAACCCTTAAGAGTACCTTTAATTACGCATCCTAGCGCCTTATTTAGAGCTTATAAAGTCTAGCCTAGCTAGTATTAAGAAGGAAATTAGTTAGTTTATAGTAGTTACGTAGTAGGAGGTTAAAACTAACCTCCTTAAGCTAGCCTATTTAATACTAGAGAGGCTTCAGGCTGTAATTAACGTAAGGGGTTACTAGATACGCTTCTAAATCTTAAAAAGCTACTCTTTAAATCTATATAGATAGCTAGCCTAAAGAGTCTTTCGTTATTAATATATCTTTTAAAATATTTACTAAAGTTTATAAGTAGTAGGTAGCCCCCGCGCACTAATCTAAAACTTTTAAGTATAAACTATATATCTATCTCTAGGAGTAGTAGTAGTATTAATAAGTTAAATATTTATTATAGTATAAACTACTTAGTATATATTAAACCGAGTTAAATAGTCTTTATTCTCTTAATATAATATATCTCCTTATATAATTATATAGTACTATAGTCTAGACTTTTAATCAGCCCTAGTCTGTTTTATTACCTTAATAGTTATCTAGATCGCTTATATAGTTCTATCTAAGTTTATAGGCAGGTATTATTTTTAGGTCTTATTATACTAACGCTAAGCTCCTAGTGTAAGGGGCTAGGCTTTAACCTTTATAGGGTTTTTTCTTAATTTAAGGCTAACTAGATAGAGCTAGTTAGCTAGTTCTAGGCTTAACTCTAGGGCTTATTTATATTTAAATTATCTGATTCTAGGCCGTATTTAATTTTAGATTCTCTAATTTTAGGCCCCCCTTAATTATAAATTAGCTGGTTCTGTGTCTTAGCTCCTGATATTTCTAGCATATTATAAGTATATTATAATACCTTTATCTGATAGTTTTGATATATAATAACTATATTATGATGCCTTAGATTTAATATACTCCCTAAGGGTTATAATATTAGTCATTTCTATTATAATAGTAATTATTTATTCATTATAGTAATATAAAAGCAATTATTTTTCTGCCCTATTATATGATTATATAATTATAAATACTTGTCTATTATAGTCTTATAACAGCAATTTTTAGTCTATGTATCCTATAATTATATAATAGTAATTATCTGTCTATTATAATCTTATAATAGTAAGTATTTATCTATTAAATTCATTTCCAGGTAGTTTATGAACCTTTTAGTTTTCAATTTATCTAGCCCTTTTATAAATGAATCAGCTGTTTGTTCTATAAGCTTTAGGCTTCTAAAACAGACGTTATATGATCCCTGACTATATAATATTATATAACTATATATCTATACATTTAGATTTAGCGTAGTATTCAGTAATATTTACTAATCTAATAGATAATTAGTTATCAGTTATTAATATATTATTACTACTATTTCTATATATATCTAGTGGTTTAAGTAAGCTGACTAGCTATATATATTAGTTTATAGCCTCTTTTAATACTATATATTTAGCTTTACATCTTAACAGGGCTACTAAGTTTAATAGGGTACTAGACTAACTGATTAGATATATATTTCCTAATAGAAATAAATAGCTAGTAGTGCTTTTTCTAAATATATAATCACCCCCCTAATCTGAATTAGTATAGCTAATTAAATTAAGATGTTAAATTAGGTATATTTAGAGTAGTAATATACTAGCCCTAATTCTACAGTACTATTTAGATATTTCTAATTATAGTTTAGTACCCTCTAGTAATTTTATTAAAACTAAGGTATTATAATATGGTTATAATATTTCAAAACCACTAAATTAAGGTATTATAAGATGCTTATAATGCTAGAAACTAAGGTAAAGAACCAGCTGATCTGGAATTAAGCGGGGCCCAGGATTAGATGGTTTAGAATTAACTAAGGCCTAGACTTAGGCCTAGAACTGGCCAACCGGTTCCACCAAGTTAATTTTAAATTAATAGAAAACTCTGTAAGAAGCTAGAAGCCTAGCCCCTATACTAGGAGCTCGGCATTACTACAGGGAGGTTTATAAATAAGGCCTCCCTATATAGCCTATCTGTATCTAGATAGATTATCTAAGTAATCCAGATAACTACTAGGATAATAAAGTAGACTAGGGCTGATTTATTACCTATAGAATACTTCTCTAAAATCTTTTATAACTCCTTATATGCTTAGCCAGCTTTATCCTATTTAATAAATTTCTATCTAGATTTACTATATATATGGCGCATTAATTAACTGTAAATGCTATATCCTATCTAGTTTTAATAGCTAGATAAATTAGATTACCGATTTATTTTAATATAAACTAATTAGCGCTTTATCAGAGCTATTTATATCTATATTAACTTTTCAGTTATATTCCTAGCTCTAGAAACTTAATTTAATCTCTTCTTAAACTTACTAATTATTTCTATTATATATATTAATTACGATAAAATAATTTATTTTATATCTCTAATCTCTATTTCCAGATATCTTAATACCTAGATAGTATTTTACTAGCCCTAGATTAGGTACTATAATAGACTTATTTAGTTTCTTTTTAAATAAGTCTTACTCTTTATAGGCAGCGGAATTACTATTAATAGGCTATCTTATCTAATTAATCTTTTAGGAGCGGAAAAAATAGTTTCAGGAGTACTAAGACCGTGTTATATTTCTATATATACTAAGATATAAATATTAGGAAATAGGTAATAACTAGCGTAGTTAAGTATTAACAGGGTAATATTACTTATAGTATATAGACTAATCCTAACATGTTACTCCTTTTATAGCATCCCCTAATATACTTATACGTCTATACTCGCTTATAGCTCGCTTATATACCTCTAGTATTATACCTAAGGTATTTACTCTCTATTTAGTTCTAAGGCTCCCTAAGCCTTATAACTACTCTTTCTTCCTAAAAAGGACGCTCCTGCGGCCTTACGTATTACGATAGACCTAAGGATAATATTTATAGCTATTCCTTCTATTTTTAAAGTATCTCGCTCGCGTACGTTATACTTATAAATAACAGCCCTTTATTTTTAAAAAGGCGTCTTCTATAGCTATTTCTCCCTCTCCTCTTCTTCCTTCCTTATATCTATACTACTTCTCTCTCCGCTAATTATAGTTTATTATCTACCTATTTTCCTCTTCTAATATTTCTTCTATTTTCGCTTCCTATTATTATTTATTATAGGAGGCGTAGCTCTCTTATAACCGTCTTATTAAGAGGGCGATTATTAGTCCCGTTTACTAAATAATAAATAGAAGTAAGTTTATAAGTATCTACCTCCTTATTACTCCTCGCCTCTAATAATACCTAGCCCGTCTTCGTCTCGCCCCCCTTATACTAGCTTTCCGCCTTTATTATTTAGTAGTTCTACTACTACTCCGTAATATCTTATTACTCCTAGCTTATCTACTATATATATATATATCTTATCTTTAAGATAACTTCTTATTAATTATATTATAGCCTACTCCTATGCCCCTTACTCCTCGCTCGCTCGCTATTATTAAGCCCCTCGCCGTTTACTCCTACGCTAGGTATATAAAAAGGTAGTATAAAGTAAATACCTATAATATTATATTTAAAAGAAACGTTATAATTAAAAGATATATATATTATATAAAATAATACTATAAATATACTTTTATAGGTTACTAGCTCTTTATTATTACCTTCCTAGCTCTTTATATACTAACTACCTATAAGTTCCCCCCTTTTTATACTCCCTTTATAATTATTTTATATAAGAGCTACCCGGTCGCCTCGCTACTATATCTACTAGACTACTAATACTAATACTACTAAAGACTTAAGTAAAAATATTTAGGCCTTTAATACCTAGTATACTATAATAAAGTAGGATATAGAGCGAGGTAGCGGAGTAGTTCTTATATCTCGCCGGCGTCCGTTAAGTACTAATAATTACTTAATACTACTAGTCCCTACCGTCGCGCGTAGAGCCGCGGCTTTTAAAGGTCTTTATAACTTTAAGAGGTCGAAGGTATATTTATTTCTCTTATACCTTTAGTAGTATTACTAACCCTTTACTAAGTAGAGCTTCTTATAGTAGACCGGCGGGACTTATACTCGTCGCTTACTTTAGAGGAGAATAACGGTAAGGAGATACTTACTTCTAGTCTCTTAAAGCTCTCTAAACTCTCTAAGCCCTCTAAGCCTACTAATAGTTATAGTAGTCGTAGCGGTCGCGGTTATAGCGGTTATACCTGTAGTTAAGTTTTAATAGTATAGCTTATTCTTCTCTATATAGTAGTTCTTTATATAGTAGTTTCTATATAGTAGTTACTTTATAGTAGTTACCCTTCTTTAGTTACTTCTTTAGCTACTCTATATCTAGCTACTCTTCTCTAGCTATTTTATATCTAGGCTACTCTTCGCTTTTTATATATATATATAGCCGGTGTACTACTTACTTATTACTAGCGTAGCTATAATACCTCCTTTTAAAACTCTCTAAATAAGCCTTCTCTACTCCTTACTTACTTCTTTTATACTTTATAACTAGTCCTTATTTATATATTAAATTCCTCTCTAAGCTCCCTAGCTCCTTCTAGGTCCTCCCTAATAATCTATTAGTTATATTAGTCTAGATACCCCTTCTATTTAATAAAATATTTCCTTTTAAGGCCCCTATTACTTTAATAATTTTATATATATATATATATATCTAGCTAATAATATTTACCTTAGCGCCGCTATTAATTAGTATACCTATCTTAACCTATTATTAGCTATATAGAATCTCTATATATATCCTAATAAATATACTTACCTCTACTACTTTCTATATCCGCGCTAAGGTATTATCGCTAATATATTAACTTTTCCTTCCTATATAACCTTTACTATATTTAGGAATATCTAGTTACTTCTACTTAGGAGACCCCTCTTAAGCTAAGTATAGTTCTTTACTAAATATTTCTTTCCCTAGTAGTTATAATATATAAATTTAGATAGCTTAGTTTTTTCCTAACTCCTAGTTTACTTATATACCGCCGGCGTTATAGTTACTCTATTTATATATAAACCTTATATCCGGAAATTTTTAAGTCCTCTAAAAGCTCTTACTTTCTCCTTTTAGATATTCCTTTCTAGACGCTATATAAAGGCTATAAGAGTATCTCTTATTATAAGTAAGGCTTAATAGTTTATTAAGGCCTCCCTTAGCTTAGGACTTAGCTTAGTAAAAAAGTATATATACTTTAGGACGCTTATAGGTCTTATATACCTCGCTAATAAAACCTCTTTTAATTAAGGCCGGAGTTACTACTCTTTAGTTATCACCCGCCTATAATTTACTATTATTAGGGGTGCGCCTAGTCTACAGAATATAGCTAGTAAAGTCTTTTTATAACTAGTTAATCTAGTTATTAAACTATTTCTACTATTACTTTGAAAGGGCCTTCCTCTTCTAGTTAGATTCTTAGATATATTTCTTAAGTATCTATAACTTTTATTACTTAGTATTATCTTCTTTAATAGATAGCTAGGGTCTCTAAATCTCTATAGTTTACTCTTTAATAGTATTTAGGATATATATTACTATCGCTTCTACTAATTCTCCTTTTTAGCTAGGGGGTACGGATTTATTCCTAGGTTTAGGAGGCGCTAAGCTTACGTTATACTATATAGCCTATATTAAATATATAGCTAGGCTAGTTCCCGTTATATAGTTAGAGGATTAGAATTATTAGGAAATAGGTAATAACTAGCGTAGTTAAGTATTAATAAGGTAGTATTACTTATAGTATATAAACTAATCCTAATAAGTTACCTCTTTTCTAGCTTCCCCTAATATACTTATACGTCTATACTTACTTACAGCTCGCTTACTTACCTCTAGCGTTATACTTAAGGTATTTATACTCTATCTAGTCCTAAGGCTTCCTAAGCCTTATAATAAAAACCGCCTCCTCTACCTAATCTTAGTAGTATTACCTTAATAGTAACTTACTCTACCTTAATATAATATAAGGGCTTAGTTCTATTATAGGTACTCTTACTTATTATATTAGGATTACTAATTCTACTTAGATTATTATAAGAATCCTTAGGACGGCTATACTTATAAGCGGTAAAGAGAGGAAGGACTAGGTATTATAAGCTTACTATTATTACTAGCTAGAAGGGAAGGACAGTTAAGAGGCGTTTATTAATAAGGGAGGTTATATTTATAATAGTTATTAGATAAGTAAGACCGATATTTCCTTAGCTAGCGAGGCTACTATAATAGGCCTATATTAAACTTTTTAAACAGAGATAAGAAGTATAATAAAAGAAGAGTAGAAGTATTAGAAATAATAATAGATAGTAGAGAAGGGAGGATAGATAATCTAATAAGAAGGTAAAGAAGAAAGAAGAAGAGAGGAAGGAATAACTATAATAGACGCCTTTCTAAAGATAGGAAGTTACTATCTATATATATAATATATATAAGCGAGATATATAAAAAATAGAAGAAGTAGCTATAAAAATTATCCTTATAACTAGTATAATATCTAAGGCTGCGAGAGTATCCCTTTAGGAAAGAAAGGTAGTTATAAGGCTTTAAAAGCCTTAGAGCTAATAAGAGTATAGATACCTTAGGTATAGTACTAGAAGTATATAAGTATAGTATAAGCGTATTAAGGTTTATATAGGGCCTTAGAGATTTAAGGAAAGAGTATCTAATATTTAATAAGATAAATTACGTAAGTCCTAATATCAACTTTAGCTCTTCTTTAAGTACTAGAAAAACCCTTTATAACTCCTAGTAGCTAGAACTCCTCCGATTAGCTATTAATACTATTATTATTAATATTAGTATTAATATAAGTACTAGTCTACCGTTCTTTAGCGTTATCTAGCCTATATTAGCCTAGATAGCCGCTTAGCGCTACTTAGCGCTACTTAATACTACCTAAGACTACTTAGTACTACCTAAGGCTGCTAGCTAAGGTAGTTCCTAATAGTTTATATTTTTGGGCCTTTAATATAGTATAGATTTAGTAGTCCTAGATATACTCTTCTACCTCTTTATTTATTCCATTCTAGGTTATTATCTATTTAGCTTTTCTAAATATCCTTATATATATATCTAAAGTATCCTCCTATTAGATTATTATAAGCTGCCTTAAGGATTTTCTCCTTTTTATTTAGAAAAAATAGGGTCTCTTAGTCTTATCTAGCCCTCTTTAGCTACTTTTACCTCCTCTTAAGGCTTTTAGGCTATTCCTTAGTATTAAAGGATATATATCCTAATTTTTAATTTTATTTCAAACTATCCTACACTATAATTTAGTATACTATCCTAATTTACCTTTCTAATACTTAGCTATATTTATAAGCCTTATAATACTAACCTATTATATTCTTCTAAGTCTACTTTAATATCTATTATATAATCTAGTCTTTTAAATAGGCTATGAATTAGGTTTAACTTCTCTGGCCGATATATAATCGTAGAATAATAATTATAGAGTCTCTCTACTTATCCTATCTACCTTTTATTTAAGGTCTTTATCCTTATAAACTATTATAGGCTATTAAAATCTATAATCAAGTTAAAGGGATCTTTTAGCTCTTCTAATTAATACCTCTATTATTTATAACTATTATTAATTATATATAACACTTTATTATAGATATTATAATTATACTCTACCTTAATTATCTTCTATAATATAATTAGTCTTTGTATTAACTTCTACTTATATAGGCTTAGTTAGGTTAAAGTATACTAGGATTAGTACGTTTATAAAAGTATCTTTTAATTTCTAGAAGGTTATTCTATCTTCTAGACTAATATTAATAATAACTAATTCCTCTTTCCTCTATTTATAGCCTCCTTTAGTAATTAGTACTATCTAGCTCTTTTTAAGTAACTTATAATTTAGTTAGTAGTATAGCTATTCTTAAAAAGCCTTTAATAAATTATCTATAATAGTTTATAAATCTAATAAATGTTCTTATATCTTTTATAGTTATTAGTTCTAGCTATCTTATAACTATCTTAAGCCTCTTTAAGTCTATGTTTATCCCTCCTAGAGATATAATATAAATAGCTTATATTCCCTCAGCCTTTCTAATACCTATTAGATATACTTTATATATTCTTCTTAGTTCTATAAGAAGATTAGTATATTATCTAGGTATATTATATAGATTATATTAATTAGGCCTACTAATGCAGTAGGGGTATTAGTTAAGCTAAAAGGGACTATTTTATACTTAAAATAACTATATCTAGTTTAAAAGGCAGTTTTCTACTTATCCCCTTTCTTAATTTAAATTCTATAGTAAGTATCCCTATAATCTAGGAAGGTATAGATCTTAGCCCCTACTAATCTATCTAATAATTCCTAGATAAATAGTAATAGATAGCGATTTTTAAGCGTAATAGTATTTAGTCCTTTATAATTAATATATAATTATAAACTACTGTCCTTTTTTTTATAAAAAGAATTAGTACTCTTACTAAAGATCTTAATCGGATAATCTAGCCCCTTTTTAAGTAGTCTTCTAATTATTAATATAATATAGTAAGTTCTGCCGTAGATAGGTTATATAAGGGACTATATAGCGGTATCTTCTATTCTATTAACTTAATTACTAGGTTATACTATATATAAGCTAGTAGTTCCTTACTATCTTCTTTTAAAAAGATATCTATATATAGCTAGTATTCCTTTAGAATTAATATCTTAATCTAAAGCTATTCCATCTCTATTTTAGTAATTATATAGATATAGATATCTATATCTCTTTTTTTAATATTTTAGCGAATCTCTTTCTCCTAACTATTAAGATCTTCTTATATAGGCGCTTATTAATCTATTTTAATAAGAGTTAAATAGTCTTCCTCTTATAATCGATCCTTAGATTAATTTTCTTAATCTATAGTATTCCTAGAATTATATTATAAGCTTAACTCTCTATAATAATAATTAGGACCTCCTATATAAGTTTATAGCCCTTATAGTCCTTTAAGATAAGCTTTACTTCTATTTATCTATAAATTAATAATAGTATACTAGTTACTTATTTTATTTCTAAGCCTATTATTAGTTTAACCTTTAGATCGAGCTGTTTTACTAGTATTAATATAATAATATTAAGAAAGGAACTATTATCTATTAGTACTTCTATTTAAGTTAATCTAATTTAAACTATTAAAGTAAGTAGTTTAGTTACTACTCCTCTAATAGGATATCCTAGTTTATTAGTCCTTTTTAGTAATTCTTAAAGATTAATATAAGTAATAAGTTAAGATCCTATTTCTTATACCCTTTATCTTTTTTTAATTCTTTATAGGTCTTCTTTTTAGGATAGGTCCTTCAGAGATAGCCTATTTTACTATAAATATAATATTTAATTTTAATAAAGTCCTTTAGAAATTACTAATCCCTTCTTAGTCTAATTTAGCTTTCTTTAGTTCTTTTTTTACTTATTTTATCTTCCCTATATAGCTTATTATCTCTCTTCCGCTTAAATCTATTAAACTTTAATAATTCTATTAATTTTATAGTCCTTTAGAGCTAGTTAGCTTTCTCCTCTACTATTAGTAGTATCTAAAGAATATTATAATTAATAGTTTATATCTTCTCCTTAATAGCTAGGTTTAAGGTACTTATAAATTTTTAAAGGCTATTCTTTCTTCTAATCTTAGTTTAATCTTATTTTATAGTAGTCGTATATACCCTAAGAGCTTAGATAGTATTTATATAGCCCTTTAAATAGCTCTTTTAAGCTAATCTATTACTCTTTACTTTCTCTTAGTTACTAAGCCTATAGCCCTATACTAGCGAGTATATAGGCCTTTAGGTCTTCCTATATAGATTCCTAAATAAAATTCTATTCTTTCTTTAAATTTATTTAGATTTCTTATCGTATCCTTTATACCTCTACTAGGTAGTATACTCTAAGATCTACTTTCTATTATTTAGTTTTAAAGTCTGCCGGTAAGTAGATATAATATCCCTTATAATTATAAATTTAATAATTATAATTAATTCGATTCTCTCTTTTAAATATATATAGAGGTTTAGGTTTAGATAAATAGGATTATTATAGCGTCTTCCCTATCTCTTTAAGCTTATTTAAGTCTAATTAAGTTATTTCTTCTAGAAATATCTCTTCCCCTGCCTCTATCCTCCCTCTAATAAAGGAGAGTAAGTTCTACTAACTTCCTTTTAATATCCTTCTATATAAGCCTTAATCTAGTAATATAGGCATCTAACTATTATTATCTTTATAGGATATCTTCTAACTTATTAGCTAATTATAGTTAGACCCCTTCTATCTAATTATTATATAATTATAGTAGTTAAGGTGGGTAAGGTATCTAAGGTAGTTATAATAGTTATAGTTCTTCTATATTAGCTTTTATATCGTTAAGTATTAACTTATTAGGAGGAGTAGATAATAGTAATCCTATATTAAGTATACTTATTCCCCTCTATTAAGTCTATAAAGAGCGATTAAAATATTAGGGTTTATATAGGGTCTTAAAGATATTAGGAAAGAGTATCTAATACTAAATAAGATAAATTACTAAAGATCTAATAGACTAATACTACCTTTAGCTCTTCTTTAAATAGTAAAAAACTCCTCTATATCTTCTAATAACTAGAATTCCTCTAACCAGCTATTAATACTAATTATTATTACCTTTAGTATTAATATAAGTCTTAGTCTACTATTCTTTAGCACTATCTAGCCTATATTAGCCTAGAGGGCCGCTTAGTACTACTTAGCGCTACCTGAGCCGGACGAACCTAAGGAGCACTACTATGGGCCTGCGCCTTCCCTTAATAGGCTACGTCTTGCCTGAACAAGCTGCCAAGGCCTCGGGAGGATTCTCCTTAAAATACTTACGCAGACCCTCCCACGCAGGCCCTCACCCCCTAAAGGCCCTCGGTGCCTTCACGTAGGCTCCTTCGTAGGCTCTCTTACTCCCGCGCAGGCCCTCGCAGCCCCCTCGCAGCCCCCTCGCAGCCCCCCTCGCGGGCCCTCACGCAGGCCCTTACGCAGGCCACCACCCAGGCTCGCATTTATAGGGCATTAATGCCCGCGAAAGGGCCTGCGTGAGGGCTGGCGACGGAGCTTGTTAAGGGGCTGCGAGGGGGGCTGCGCTGGAGTTTATTTGCGGGTGCAGGAGGAGAGGCTTCTAAAAGGGGGAGGCCGGCGCGTAGGTGTAGTGCTCCCTAGCCAGCAGGTATAGTGCTCCTTAGGTTCGTCCCCTAAGCCTACCTAGTACTACCTAAGGCTACCTGGTACCTCCTTAAGCTACCAGCTAGGGTAGTTCCTAATAGAGGAGCGTTACACTATAATTAAGGGAATTACTATTTACAGGGAGCTATTTTACTATTTATAGGTAATCTTATCTAATTAATCTTATTAATAAGTGTATTAACGTATTAAGACCCTATTAAAAGTCTATATATACGGTTACTTATAAGAGCCCTAAAATTACCTCGCTCTTACCGCCCTAAAGAGTATTATATTAGAAAGCTTCTTCTCTATCTTAGTATATTCTAATAGCTTAGCTTTTTTATAGAGAGCCTTATTAGAGGAGGTAGGTATATATATTAGTAATATTTATTATATACGCGAGAAACGCGCTAGTCTACTTTCTACTAGCGCGTCCTTACGTACTAATATTAATAACGCCGATCTTAACTATATTATAATAATATTCTAACCGTTAGTTTATAAAGAGATACTCTTAATTAATAAGGTATATATATATTAGAGTTTTATATAAGGTTCTTTAAGCTAATCTTCCTATTAACTTATAGTATAACTATAGAGACTACTAACCGTAAGAGTAAGAAGAAGGCTAATAATACTAATTATATTACTTTATACTATACCTATAAGAGCTTCCTTAACCTAACGACGTCCGTAAAGGCCTTTATTAAAACTAGAGAGAACTATTAATAAATTTAACTAGTCTAGACTATATAAGAAAATAGCTGGGCTAATATATATAATATTTTAGGATATAGCGTTAGATTAGTTATAGAGTAATAAGGACGTCCGGCGGGCGCTTAAAAAAAGATAATAGACTAAGAACTTAAGTAAAAAGAATAATTAGAGCTTAATTAGCGCGCTTTAAAGTACTATATTAATACCGAGTACCGGCTAAAGGTAGACCGTAAGAAAGAAGAGGTCTAAAAGGTTTTTAGTAAGGAGGCCTAAAAACCTTATATAAATATTCTGCTTAAAGTAAGTCGACCTAGTTTTACTTATTTAGTATCTACTTATATCGCTTAGTATCTCTTATTTCCCGTATAGTTAAAAAAGCGATACTTAAACCTATAGAGTTAAGTAGAATAGAAAGATTTTAAACGGGACTAGAGAATTTAATAATAAATATTCTAGTATCGCGTTACGCGGCTAGGTAGTCTAATTTAATATCTAGAATAAATATATTTAGCCGATAGCTATATAGATCTTTTAGTCTATCTATTACGTAGGTAATAGCGGAAATAGAAAAATTTATTAAGGATAAGAAAGATAAACGATAGTATATAAAATATAATTATATAATTATTAATATTTACGATTATAATTATAGCTTATAGTTTAATAAGTAGGAGATCCCTAAGCTAGATAACTAAGGTAATAATAGTAAAGTAATTATAATTTAAGATAATAGCCTTAGCGGCTCTATTAATATAGATATTATAATAACTAATAAGTCTTTACTCGAAGAGATTAGTCTATTTAGTAAAATACCCTCGGGTAATTAAGAGGGGCTTATAAGTAATATAGCTAAACCGGCTAATACTTTACTTAATATCTTTAAGAGTCCGGAGCGCTACCTAAGTTAGGAAGTTTAATAGATAAAGTTTTACGTAAGAAGGTCCGAATATTAAGGATATATTAAGGGTCGTTCTTTTATAGAATTTACAGCGGGTAATAGTAAGGTAATAATACTTAGAGTATTCTATTACGGGTATTAAGCTATATATATATCCCTCTTAATAAGATAATAGTAGACTTAAAGAGTCGGGTCTATAATAACTCTATATAGACTTATAAATAATAATAAAGTAACTATAACTCCTAAATCTTACGTAAAACTCTTATATCTCTAGCGTATAAGCTTAGAAACCTCTTAGTCTTTTAGCTATCTCTAGAATAATTTTCTAAATTCCTAATAATAATATTATTTCTCTATCCTTATAGAAAACCCTTATATCCCTCGTTTAGCCGTATTAAGATACTTCTCGAACCTAAAAGATCTTAGTTATTAATATTATCGTTTTTACTATCGTCGCTGTATTTACTATCCTTATTAGTTATAGAGTATCCTCTATAGATATTATTCGGGTTATAAATATCTTATAATCTTTCTTAAGAGCGCCCTTAATCCGAGGAACTAGACCTTATAATAGGATATATATAACTTCCTATCCTACTAGAGGTATTCCTCTCCCTAACCGGTAATTATATTATATATAACCCTTTATATAATATAGCCTTCTATACTTAGTAGTAAAGTATATCTTTCTTCTAATTTATTAGGATATATAATTAGGCGGGAACGGTATATACCTCTAAAATTAAATACCTAGAATATTAGAAACCTTTATTAGTAAAGTATATAGGTTTTAAGAAAGCGGTTTAAGTAGCGGATAGGACTCCTTTTAAACTCTATAAGTAATATTTAAGCGCGATTTAGTATACTAAGGTTTTTAACTCTAGTATAAACGCTATAATAATATATTAAAGCTATTATATAGGTAGTATTCCTAGCCGAATTAAACTATTTCTATAATAAACTATTAGTTTCTCTTAGTTCTATTCGCGTCCCTAATACTAATAATTTAGGATATACCCTAAATATATTAATTTATAAATAATTTCTTAAAGGACCGATTTTAGGAGCTTATTCTTCTTTTTATTATAGAGAATAATCTTCTTTTTAGAATTATTAAGTCCCCTATCTTCTAAGAGCTCCTTTACCTCTTCCGTCGCGATATAAAGCTCCCTAGCCGTAGTAAGTAATATAAATACTACTTTTATAGTATATATTAATTTTATATAGTATTAATCTGCTGCTTACTAGTATCTCTATTAGATTAGATTAATAGTCGTATTCTAGATAGCCTAGGCCCCGGTACTAAAATTAGTCTTACTTTAAATTATTAGACTAGTCCTAATAATATATTATTCTTAGCTATCTTCGGCTCGTTTATTATAAAGGACTAGGATCTAAGAAAAGTTATAACTAGCTTCTAGGAGGTTATTAGCCTCTATACTAATAGTAATTTTAGAAGGATAGTATATTACGTTCTACGCTAGTAAGGATTATAGAAAAGGATTACCTATATAACTACGGATAACGCCTTAAATAATAAGACCCTCCGTAATACGCTTAATAGCCTTATATATAAGTATATAAGGGAAAATCTAATATTCGATAGTATAATAAGAGTATATTATATTATATATAATCTAGTTATATATAAAAGTATTCCTTAGGATACTTTTAATTAACCTCGCTACTAAATAAGATCGTAACTAGGATAAAGAGTATAATAATCTTCCCGAGACTATAATAATTTCGTATAAAATTATATATAGGAAGGTATATAAAGGAAATATATAAGGTTATTAGTCCTAACTTTCTATTTAGCTTTATAAATTAGCTATATATATCTATAGCTTACTAGAACGGGAGAGAGTATTCCTTAACCTCTAGTTAAAAAACTAGTACCGAAAACGTACTCTACTCTAGGACGTTAAGATATAGTAGTCTTTATTTATTCTAATATATATCTAATATTATCTATTAAAGGATATTATTATAGAGTTTATATAGGCCCGTAATAATCCTAACCTCTTAACCCTAATACTATTAAGTTTTAAGTAAAAGGTAGTCCGGTATATTATCTTTATACTCCGACTCTTCGAATAGTAGACCTAGTATATAGGTAAATATTATAGGGTATTAATTAATATAGTACTTAAGGTATATAATAAGCTATTCGACTATATTAAGAGCTATAAGGAAAGCCTCTTATAGTATTATAGTAATAGATAGGGTAGTTATTTCTAGTAAGCTCTATAGGCGTTAAAAGTAAAGCTATATTACTATTATTCCTAGGCGGATATCTAGAGATCGGTACTACTCTTACTAGAGATTATCTTTAAGGATAAACTCTCTTACTTTTAGGACTACTCCTTATTTAAAGACGATAATATTAGCTAGACTTACCTATATTAGACGTAAGTTATTAAGTACTATAACTTAAAGTATCTATCTTTAGAGCTAAAGGATAGTACTACTATAATAAAACCTAGGATTATAAGTAAACCGAACCTATAGTTACTTATATAAAACTTATATATAGTAAAGGATTAAAATATATAAAGTATATCTATAGCTAAGCGCTATATCCGAAGCCTAGTTTAATATAGTATATATATTCTCTAGTCCTAGGTAGTAATTAAACCGTAATTTCCTACCTTTATATAAATAGCCCGAGATATTCTAGTAGTTCCCGCGTCTAGGAATTATATTAAGAGAGTATTTAATATTAGAAGAGATATATACTATTATAGGAGGAATAGGCTTTCGGTAATAACTATTAATATACTTATATAGGTTAAGTATTAGTATATTATAACTAGAAAAGCTTTAGAAGAGAGTAATTCTTATAAAGAAGTAGTTAAGGAGCGAGAAGATAATAATAGCTAGAAGGTAGTACGCTAGAAACTAGAGTCTATTATTTTCTTCTTTTCTAAAAGCTTAGAGAATAACGAGGTTAAAGAATTACTGCCTAGAGTAGGTAGCTATACTCGAGAAGTAAATAGTATAATTAATATACTTTAAAGTAATAAAGAGGATAATAATAATATAGCTATATTATCTCGGGTATTAGATAAGAGGAAGAGTATATAGCGGCTATCTCCTCCTACTACTAATTTATAAGAGTATAGATTACCTAGCTAGAAGTATATAAAGTATAGTAAGTTATAAAGGCCGCTTAGACGCTTCTATATCCTAGGTAAGTATTAAGTAGGATTACTACGGATAGAAATAAGTTAATACTATAGATTAATTTATTTATAACTAGGGGGGTATATAGACCTTATATAAAAACCCTTATATATATTTCTATATAACTTTTACTTTAATAGGTAATTAATATTCCCGTATAGTATTATAGGATTTAGCCCTTAATATAAGTAAGGGGGTCTAAGTATCTAAGGCTTTATAATAATATTTAAAATAGCTAATTAATCTAAGAGGATTAAGGACGGGGGGAGAGGGAGGTACTATAGGCGGGCCGCGAATAGCGCAGGGGTCGCGGGATAAATAGAAAATATTAAAGAAACTACGGATATTTCTAAAAAAATTCTTAGTATACTAAAAAAAACCCGAGCTAACCGAAGCTAAAATCGTCCAGCTAAAACCTAACCCGAACTAAAAATCCAGGGTCCTTACTAGCTAAAAAACCCGTCAGGTTTCGGTTAGCTCGGGTCTGCTAACCGGATAGGCTACCCTAGTTACTATTACTATTTCTATACTCTTTAAGGGCTACCTAGAGAGCATAAGTTAATAAGAGGTTATTTAGATATTCCTTATATATCTTTAGTACCTTATTATATATATTTTTTTAGATAAACAGTTATATTAAATCCTATTAAAGGAGGACTATCTTAATCTACCTAAACTTTACTTTTATAGTAGTTAAGCTATATTAACTATCTATTATTATCTCTAAGCTCTTAATAGGCTAGAAGAGCTATATTTAAGAGGATAAACTAATAATTATAGTAAGGATTACTAGTTTATAAAAGCTACGAAATATTACTAACGTCCTTAACTATACTCTTTATAGTAGCTTTAAAGGGGCAGTCTTTTTATATATACTATATAATGCGTAAGAGTAACTAATTTATATTATTTATTTATATTATAGCTAATAAATATTTTATATATTATCCGCTCGCTGGTTTATAGATCTAGTAGTATTATATATATAATTATACTAATAGTTATAAAACTATAATTATAAGTCTTCACCTAATCCTTTACCGCTTATAGGGCTATTAGTAGTTTAGGTAGGTATTTTCAGGTACTAGCTCTATTATAGATATTAAAAGGAGTATTAAAATAGATTTTCTAATAGTTTCTAGGCCTATATAGGCTGGTTTAGTAGTAATATAGCTCCTAATACTCCGTATATAGAAGATTCTTTATTTTTCTAGTAATAATAGGGGGCTTATTAATTAGATCGATCAGATAAGATAGCCTATATATAGTAATTCCGCTGCCTGCAAATAGTAAAACTCTTTATAAAAGAGGACTTTACCCTTTTAGTCTTCTTCTTTTTTCTTCCTTTATTACTCTTTATTACTACCTCTTTCTTCTCCTACTATTATTGTTATTCTGTTACCCCCTATTAATACCTAGTAAATAGAGGGAAGTTTAAGAGATACTATTAATTAATATACTAACCTAGCTATTCTTCTTCTTAATAAGTGTACTTACTACTAGATTATCCCCTTATAACTATTTATTAAACGAGTACCTTATTCTATCCTCTTATATAATTATTATATTAATCCTTGCTCTTGTAAATTACTACCGCTGATTAGTGCTATATAAATATTATAGTAATTACCTTTTATAGCACCCTCTTCTAAGTTTACTATCTATATAGTCTATATAGGAACTTTAGGAACATTTTATATATTACTAAATTCTGGAAGGATATCTATATTTTTAATATATAAGTACTACTACTAGTATTATCCCTATTATTCTAGTTGAAAGGCCTTTATCCCTATTATACAGGATAGAGCTAACTAAGTATACAGAGAGTTATAAAAGATTTAAGAAGTATTTTACAGGTAATTAATTAGCCTAGTCTATAATAACATTCTAGTTATTATCTAAATTACTTAGATAGTTTATCTAGATACAGATAGGCAGGCCTTATTTATAGGCTTTATTATAGTAATTAATTCTAAGCTTAGAGGGAGGACTTATAGGAGGTAGTAAGGCTAGAGTACCGCCTCTATTATTATACTCTCTAATACTAGTAGGATAACCTAAAGTACTTTAAATAATATTTAAATCACTGCTATAGAAGAAGTTACTTAGGGCTTATAATAAGTACTAATAGGTGCTATAGAAGGGAGGGCCCTATATAAGTAACTATAGAAGGAAAAGAAAGTTTATATTTATAGTAAAGGGTAGTTAATTAACTACTTTTATAGTTAATTAAGTTACTACTGAATAATAGCGTTGATAGCCTTAATAGCCTTAAGAGCCTTAATAGTATTAATAGTATTAACGGTAATAATAGCGTTTATAATAATAATATTATTAATAACATTATTTAAAAAAAGTATATAACTACTATATACCGCCTGACCCTAGCTAATTAGAAGGGGCTATATATAGAGTAATCGAGGGGTTATACGTCTAGTAGTTCAGGGGTTATATACGCAGTAAAGTAGGGGTTATAGGAATATTAATTTCCTATAGTTATTACTAACTTTATATATAGAGTATCCTAAAGATAGGAGATTTCCTCCAGATAATACTAAGTATACTAGGCTAGGTCTAGGAAGTAGAGCTCTAATAAAGCTTTATTTACTATAGTTAGAATATTAGTAATAAATAAAAAAAGAATCTTCTATAACTACTCTCTAGTCCTCTAAAGATTTCACTTCTATATAAATAAATATAAAGGTTTGAATTAGCCTACTTTACTTCTATATTATTTAAATAATAAATCTTGTTTCATAATCCTAGAAGAGCTAATATATCAGATAAGAGAATCTTAGGACTATATTATAAACTATAAGTAAGAGTAGCCTAATAGATTAATTATAAGATATAGATAACTCTCTAAAAAGGGAGAATAGAATAATAATAAGACCTACTAGTTTATATAACTTAGGCCTAGAACTAGCTAACTAGTTCTACTAAGTTAATTTTAAATTAATAGAAAACTCTATAAAAAACTAGAGACCTAGTACCTATACTAGGGGCTCGGCATTACTACAGAGAAGGTTTATAAATAAGGCCTACTTATCTATATCTAGATAAACTATCTAAGTAATCCAGATAACTACTAGGATAATAAAACAGACTAGGGCTGATTTATTACCTATAAAATACTCCTCTAAAATCTTTTATAACTTCTTATATACTTAGTCAGCTCTATCCTATTTAATAATACTATATCTCTAAAGTAGTATATTAATAAAATTACTAATAGCTAGACTGGGAAGTACTAAGACTATTAAAAAGATATCTAAATAAGAAAGAGAAGAAGAAATTATAAGAAAAAGTATCTATAAACTAACGCTTAAATTATAGTAGCTACTTAGCTTATAATCTAAGGGTAGATAATACCCTCTTATATAAGTTATTACTAGTAACTATTACTTCTAATACTATATTAAGGAGTAGCTTAATACTCAGAAGTATTATATTAATTTCTATATTAATTATCTATATTATCTTAGTATAAGATAAGCCCTCTATACCCCTTAATAATATAGCTATTTAGATAATTAAATAACTATATTATAAGGCTAGTTCTATTACTAAAGGTACTTATATATATCTTAAGCTATATCTACTAGAACTTTAGGCGATATTTTAATTACTATTAAGACTATATATACTGATATTTCTACTTAGATTTATATAATTTAATATAAATTAATAGCTTTAATAAAGAAGCGCCTAAAGGCTAACTAAGATAAATTAATCTCTTTTTAAACTTTAACTTTTTATTCTAAGCTACTTAGTCTAATAGCTCTATACTAGCTATTAAATTATAATTAACCTTTTAAGTACTAAGGGAATCCCTATAAAGTATTATGTAAGTATATTTATAGCTATAACATATATAAGATCTGTATAAATAATATACTAGCTTAGCACCTCTTTATTTATATTAGCTATATAGATACTAGATAATACCTTAGTCCTATTAGTAACTTAAGATCCTATTATAATTTATAATTTAATAGGTACGCTAAAGGATCCCTACTAGCTATCTATTTTTAAACTATTATACTTATATAGTATAATATTTATTATTCCTTATATTATAAAGTATATATATTATTAATTTAGGTACCTCTTTAGATATTAAATATTAGGGGCCTAAGGCTAGGGAGGCTAAAGACTTACCTTACTAGAGGTAAGGCTTCGTAAGCTAATATATAACTATTATATACTTACGCACGTAACCTCCTAGAGGTACTATATAAACTAGTAGGCTTCCTTATACTCTTAACTTTCCTTCTTTAGATAATCCTTCTTATCTTATAGTTAATCTATTAGGCTATTCCTAGCCGCGGTTTAGACTGTAATATTAGGATTATCTCTTTCTAGTATACTAGGTTCCCCGGGTACTATATAGCTAATACGGAGATATTAGATATTAATCTAAACGCCCTCGCTAAGGAGGTTATATAACTACGTAATAAGCTTATAACCGCCTAGTAATAAAACCGTATAATTAAAACGCTTTATATAGAAATTAGATCGCTCTAGAACTAAAGAGCGGTTATAGTAATATCTTCTACCTCCTCTATTACTAAAGTTCTAATTATAGTAGCTAAGACCTTACTAAGACTACGCTTCCCTAACCCGACCTAATATACTTATAACGACCTAAAAGAGTACTCCGTGTTTAAGATAAACTTTTATATAAAACTAGTAATAGATGCCTATTACTTTAATATAGAGGAAGAGAAGGCTTAATATATCTTTAACCGTCTAGATAGAAAGGCCGCTTAAAGGATCTTACTTCAGATTTATATAAAGGAAGAGAATAATAAGATACTATAAGTAGACGAGCTATACTAGGTTATAGATATTACTTTTAAGGATATTAATAGTTAGTAAAAGGCCCTTATATAAGTTAATACTATAAAGTAAGGATCTTAGGATCTAAATAAGTTCCTAAGTAAGTTTAACGAGGTTATAATTAAAGCCGGAGGCCTATCCTAGGCGGACGACTAGAAGAAGGCCCTTCTCTAAATAGCTATTAATATAAAGTTCCTATAAAGGATAATTAGGGCTAGGAGGGCTAAGTTATATAAAGACTATTATAACTAATTTAAATAGATAAATAAGGACTAGAAAGTAGTAGCTCGGATCTAGAATTATACTAATTATTATATAATACTAATATTCTAGCCTCGGGCTCCTATTTAACCGTCTTATAACTAGGATCAGATAGATTAGGAACTAAATAAGATAAATACTATAGGATAATAGCCTCGTACGCGCGCTAAATAAGTAACTTAGGATAAGTTATAAAAGAAATAGACGGAAGAGGTATACCTTAGATATAATAAGAAGAACTACTTTACTAGATATATTAGTTACTCTTAGCTTAAAGGCCTAAGTGGGTTACAGCTATCTAAGACGTAGAAAAGACTAAGGACTTTAATAATAGAGAGTACTAGTTAGCTAATAAGAAATAAGGAAAAGTATAACCCTCGTATAAAGTCGCGAACGAGGGGATAATAGTATAAAATTTATAAAGTTTCTTTTTAATTATAAAGACTTTAAAAGATCGCGTATAAACTTATCTCCTTTTATCGTTTATATAATAGTTAATAAGGTATATACGGTACGCACTCTAGTAGATAATAAGTATTTAAATTATAGAATTATTAGTAAGCGGTTTATATAAGAGTATTAGCTTTTAACCTTTAAAATTAAATTTAGGAGAGTAAAAGGGGCAGCTAGAGGAGAAGGCTAAATTATATAAATTATATAATTAAGACTAGATATTAAAATATATAAAGAAGAAGAAGTTTACTTCTATATCCTCTTAAACTATTTAGAATATAACCTAATCTTAAAAAAGTTATAGCTAGACTACTATAATACCTAAATAGATTTAAAGAGAGGGAGGATCTTCTTTCGTACGATAGAAGTTAAGCTACGGGATAAAAAGAGGAAACTCCTTCTAAAAATAGAAATTACTTAAATATATACCTCTACTATAGAAGCCCTATTAAGAAGAAGAAAAAAAAAGGGGAGAAGTCTAAATATTTATAATAATTCTAGGGAATATCTAGAAGGCTCTTATATTTAAAAAGAAGGTTAATCCTCGTACGAGCCTACCTAAATAATATAAGGCTTACTTAGACCTATTTAAACCGGAAAATACCTCCTTATTTCTACTATACCGGGGCCCCGGGATTAACTATAATATTAAGCTCGTATAAAAGGATAGAAAGGAGCTAGAGATACTATAGAACCCTTTATATAATAATATAACTTAAGATAAATTAATAGTATTAAAGAAAATACTTACTAAACTCCTAGATAAGAATTTTATCTAAGTTAGCTATTCTTCTGTAATAACTCTAGTCCTTTTTATATAAAATCTAGAAGGAGGCCTATGCTTTTATATAAACTATTAAGCCCTAAATATAATTTTAAAAAAAGATAAGTATTTCTTACTATTAATTTATAAAACTCTTAGATAGATTAGCTAAGCTAAGTAGTTTATAAAATTAAATATTAGTATAGTCTTTTATAAGATCCGACTCGCTAAAGGAAAGGAGTAGATAATAGCCTTTTATATAAAATATAACTTATATAAATAGTTAGTTATCCCCTTTAGTCTTATAAATACCTTAAGTACTTTCTAAAAGTATATTAATTAGACCTTAAGGGAATACTTAGACGAATTCTACTTAGCTTACGTAGATAATATACTAATATATTCAGATAGGAGCTTAGAAGACTATCGTATAAAAGTTAAGAAAATATTAAAGAAATTAAAAGAAGCTAGGCTTTACCTAGATATTAATAAGTATAAATTTAAAATAAAGGAAACTAAGTACCTTAGATTTATTATATAAGCGGGAGAAGAAGTATAGATAGATCCCGCGAAGGTTAAAATAATATAAAAATAAGAAGTTCTATCCTCTATTAAAGGAGTTAGAGAATTCTTAGGCTTCGCTAATTTCTACTACTACTTTATAAAGGACTACTTAAAGGTCGTATAACCGCTAGTAGAACTTACTTATAAGAATAAAGCCTTTAAATAGATAAAGGACTATTAAGATACCTTTATAAAGCTAAAGAAGATATTCTTAGAAGGGCCGGTATTTATAGTATTTAACCCCCTTTATATAATAGTTATTAAGAGTAATTCTTTAGGCTATAATATTAGGGGAGTTCTCTCTTAATATAGTAAAGATAGTTTACTTAAGGTATATACCTTCTTTTTAAAGAAGAACTTATCGGTTAAGTATAACTATAAGATCTATAATAAGGAACTACTAGCCGTCGTATAATACTTAAAGGAATAGGACTTAAAGCTAAGATTAGTTAAGGAATTTAAAGTTATTATAAATTACCGGAACTTAAAGTACTTCTTTAGCCCTAAGAAATTAATAAAGAGGTATATATAATAGTAGCTATTCTTTAGCCGGTTTAACTTCTACTTCTATTATAAGAAAGATACTAAGAATAGAGTAGTAGATACTCTATTAAGGAGGATATAAGATATACTAAATAATATAAATAAATAAATAACTAATTATATAATTTAACTACTCTACTAGCTAGTTCTAGGGAGGTATATAGTAGCTTTACTACTAGCCTCTATCTTAGTAAAAGAGATTTCTTTAGAATAAGAACTAGCTAAAGACTATAATAAAGTCTATTAGGAAGTAACCTAAATTATATAAATAAAGCCCGATAGTTCCCTTTATAACCTTAGCTTAAGGTTTTTATAAGAGAATATAAATTAGATAAGGAAAGCTTTATCCTTTACTAGAAGAGATAACTATTATATATATAGAGATTATTTAGGAGGCCTACGACTTAATACTAGCTAGATATTTAGGACGGGAATAAATATATATTTATATTATTTAAGCGTATTTCTAGTTAAATACAAATAGGGATATAAGGTAATTTATATAAAACTACGCTATATATAGAAGAACTAAGGCTTTCTAGTAGTAGAAATAAAAACTCTTAAAACCCCTACTTATTCCTAATAGACTATAGTAAGAAATATTAATAAACTTTATAACTAACCTCTTAGAAAGTAGAGGTCGTATAAATATACTAGTTATTATAAACCGGCTAATAAGGAGTATAATCTTTAAAGGAGTAAGAGAAATAATAATAAAATATTTAACTAAGATTATAGTCTAAAGCTTCGTACGATACTATAGCTTCTCTAAAGTAATTATCTTAAATAGAGGTACTTAATTTATAGGAGAACTTTAGTCGTATATATATAGGTTAATAGGGATTAAAAGGTACCTAAGTACGGCGTATTATTTATAAACGGACGGCGCTATAGAAAGGATTAATAGTACTATAAAGGCCTACCTTAGGGCCTATATCTATTTTAATTAAAGTAACTAAGTAAATCTACTTCCTTTAGCTAAACTAGCTCTTAATACTTATATAAATACTATAATAGGAACTAGCCCCTTCTTTCTATTTTATAGGTTTAAATTATCCCCCTTTAAACTAAAGGAACTACTAGAAGAAGCTCTAGCTAGGATTAAAACCTTCTTATAAAAAGAAGAATAAATTATATAAATTATTAGAAATATACTTAAATAGGTAAAAGTATTTATAGTTTATACTTAATAAGAAGCTAAACGCTAGATAAATAAAAAGAGAGACTTAGCCCCGGAATACTATATAGGGGATAAGGTATAGCTCTCCCTAAAAAATAATATAGCTATATAAGAAACTAAACTAGAAAAATACTAAATATACTATTCTAGAGACTATAGGCTTATACGCTATATAACTAGATACTCCCCCTAAAATCTCTAATATCTTTTATATAGATTAAGTCTACTTAATAGTAAATAACCCTATACCTTCCTAGTAAATAAATAACTTATAACTCCAGCTAATATAGTAGGATATTAAAAACAAATATATAATTAAGAAGATTATTAACGAGTATTATATAAAGAGGGGAAGAGGCTAGTAAGTATAATACCTAGTAAAATAAGTAGGATATACTAGGTCTACTTAGAAATTTAAAGCTATATTAGAAGATATAGTAGCCTTAGAAAACTAGCTTATATAAAAGAAAGGAGCTTCTTAATAATAAGTACTAGTAGAAAATAAATATAGCGGTAGGGAGGTAAAGACTTTTATTTATTTTATAGATTACTAACTAAATTCTTAGGATAAAGAGAGGTAAAGATACTAGACTATATTAAATAAAAACGGACTATTATATGTACGGCTAATCCTCTATATTATAAATATTAGGAGGAAGAATAGCTAAGGGTATAGGAGGTATTAAAGCCTCTTAGCTATTCTAATAAGGATAATACTACTATTAGGACTTTTATTTATAAGATATATAAGCGCCCTTATAAAACCTAGTAATTTATATAATATTCCTGAAGTTCCTATATAAACTATAGGTATAATAAACGGGGAAAAAGGTACTATAGGAAGTAATTAATATAACGTTAATATAGGATTAATAAGTTATAGCGAGCTAGGAAACTAAAGTTAGTAAGAATTATTATATAAAAGACTAGACCTTAGTACTTACCTACTAAATAGTAATTAAAGGATAATCCTAGTTATTAACTTATAAGAGGAAGGGATAAGTAGGTATCTACTAGACCTTATATTAAGTAATAAATATTAGTATAATTATATAAGAAGTAAAAGAAGGCTACTTACCTAATAAGCTATATAATAAACTTAGAAAAGGTATAAATTTATAATATTTATTAACTTAAACTATATATAGCGGCGTTTATCCTCTTCTACTATAAGAGGTACTTATAAACGCGCGAGGAATAAATAAGCTATATAAGTAACGGCGGGTACAGCGGGTACGGCGGGGGTAAGTAAGGCTATTAAAGCTTAATTAAAGTTAAAATTTATCTTACGGGCCGGAATAAACGAAATTTCTATATTAATATTAGTAACTCTACTAGAGAGAGAAGAATAAGTTACTATATAAAGGCGGTAGTAGAATAATAGAGAAGAGAGAAAAAGAGAGAAATAGAAATAAAGCTAGTAGTTAAGAACGATAAAGAAAAAAAAAGTAGAAATAAAGGAGGAAGAGTCCCTATTTATAAATAAGGCTAGATAAAGAAGCGGTTAAGTAATATTATAAGAAATAAAAAAAAGTAGTAATTATATAATATACCGCTACCTTATATAAAGTATCCGGAAACCGGAAGGAAGCGGTAATTATAAAAAAGAAGTAGTTAACTTCTTATAGCGAGAGAAGAAGATATTAAGCTAATATAAGAGCTAATACTATACTCTAATAAGGAAGACGGTTAACTATAGTTAATTACTACGATATAGATAGTTAATTATTATTATATAAAGGTATATTATAACCTAGAGGAGGGGAGGAGGGGGGTAATATTAGGGGCTTAAGGCTAAGGAGGCTAAAGACTTATCTTACTAGAGGTAAAGCTTTATAAGCTAATATATAACTTCTTAGAAGTACCGTATAAACTAGCGAGCCTTCTTATACTCTTAACTTTCCTTCCTTAGATAATTCTTCTTATTTTATAGTTAATCTATTAAGCTATTCCTAGCCGTAGTTTAAACTATAATACTAAAATAGCTAATAACTTATAAGTACTATTACCTTAGATATAGCCGCTTAGTCTATAGCCTAGTTATAAATATAGCTAACTAAGAGATTTAAAAGTAAACTTAAAGTATTTCTAATATTAGATATACTTAATAAGGAAGCTTATAGATAGCTTAAAATATCTCTTAGTATTAAGATTAAGAGTAAGTAATACTACTATATAGATTTATAGCTAAGATAGCTATAAGGTATAATTATTTAGGGGCCTATAGTAGTATAGGTAGTTTATATAGCTAGCGTTTTATAGAATTAAAAAATCTAGGATACCTATTCTTATCCGCTTAAAAGGTAGAAAAGTCTTTTAGGTTAGTATATTATAGGCATCTATTTATTTAAGCGTTTTAGCATTAAGAGGAACGCTATTAAACCAGGTCGACAGAACTCCGTAATCCGCTCCGCATCTAATCGCGGGGTACTCCTGAGCCACCAAGTGGGGTAGCAACCGTAATGGATATCAACACCTGTTCCTCCCATCACCTCATCACTGCCTGACTGTTCTTCGTCCTCTTTCCTGACACTTCGTCTGCTCTTCCTGATCCTCGCTATATTCATTCGTGAAAGCTTAGAGCGCATTACCCGACGACACCCTTCATTGACAACTACAAGCGCTTTTGTAGACTGCACGCTCTTTCCCCGCATCTTTCCATCGCCTTCGATTCAGTATGACCGTCGGCATCGCATTAATCGGTAGCGGTATGTCGCAACGCACGAAAGCCATATTGATACCACGGATCCGTCCCACCTCACATATCTCCATGGGCACGTAAATTAACGAGAACCAACCTTCTTCCAGGCATCTTCGCTCGCGAGCAGCACCTGGTAAGCTCAGGTTCCTCTTAGGAAGGCCCTCTACAAGAGCATATTCGCCCTGACCATCCCCTTCCAGCCTGCCATCAAAGCGACTCCGTCTCTCACTCTCAAAGCTATCTTCTCCCGCACGCTTCAGTCTGCGCAAGCCCTCGCTGAATCCACCGCACTCGAGAATGTGGATCTTTACAGCGAAGATAGCCCACCGGGCAAGACTTACGCAGACCTGCTTGCTCGGCCGGATATCCAGGGCTTGATTCTGGCGTATGTTACTTCCTCCGCCATGACAAATCGCAACAAACCCCTCGCTAATACCCCCCTGAACTCACAGCCTCCCCATCCCCCACCAGCCGGATTACATTGTACGCGCCCTCGACGCTGGCAAGCACGTCCTTGCTGAAAAGCCGCTTGCGCCGACGACCGCCGCGGGACGCTCGCTCCTCCAGCACCCTCGCGCCTCAGCCCTCCTCTCTACCGGCGAGAACTACCGCTTCATCCCATCGGTGCGGTATGCGGCCGTGCGGCGGCAGAGCCTAGGTGCCGTCACGCACTTCCGCGTGCGCATGCATGCTCTCGTCGAGGAGGGCGCGAACAAATACCTCGCCACGTCCTGGCGCAAGACGCCCACCTACCAGGGAGGCTTCCTTCTCGACGGCGGCGTTCACTTCATCGCCGCCGCCCGCCTCCTTCTCGGCGCTGACCCGGCTCGTGTCGCTGCATTCACCCGCCAGCAGCGTCCCTATCTGCCCCCGATCGACACCGTCGATGCCATCTGGCGCTTGCCAGACGGCGGCGCCACGGGCACCTGGAGCGTCAGCTTCGGCAGTTTCGGCCCCCGCGGTATGGAGTTCGTCATCGTCTGCGAGCGCGGAACCGTCCAGCTCCTCCGCGGTCGCGTCCTGGTTACCACCCTTCCCGACGGCGAGGTTGAGTGCAAGGAGTTCGAGGGCGAGGGTACGGGCGTGCGGGAGGAGCTCCGGGCTTGGGCCGGGGCGATTGAGTCTGGCGTCCCGGACCCCGCACTCAGTCCCCACGAGGCCTGGACAGATCTCGCGGTGTTGGAGGCCATGTTGAGGAGTGGCGAAGTGGGGGGCGAGAGTAGGGATGTGGATGTGCAGGGTGAGGCACGGGGTTGAGTAGTTGGGTAACGTGATGGAGATTGATTTACTATGATTATATTTTTTCCCATCGCAATGTCGTAGCATAATGTATTTCTAAATAGCGGCGCTTTCGTCTCTTAGATGTCTAGAAAGCTGCTTTACATGTTTCTCCTCCTATTCATCGTCTTTTCCTACGCCGCAGCAGCAGCCGCCGGCATAGGTGTCGTTTCATCTTGCGATCTAAGTCCATCTTCCTGCACCGGGGCCTGCGCCTCCTCATCGCCTCTCGTTCCCCCTTCCAGTTCCTGACCGTCCACCTTCAAACTTCTCAACTCGGCTTCTAATCCACCCAGCTCGCTTGGGACCTCGGTCGGGCCCTCATACCCCTCCGGCGGTCGCGCCCACTCGGGCAAATCCGTCTCATATCCCCACTTCCCTTCCAGACACTCGTACCGCCTCGCATGGAGATAGATACCCAGCTCATGAGGCCCCGGATCACTATACAGGGGCGTCTGACAGATCTCGCAGAGCTCGCCGGTCATGCGCTCAGCCTTGCGGCGGTGGTACTGGGCGACCATGTCGTCGTGGTAGGCGACGGCCTCGGCCACGTCCTCCTTGCCCATGCGAGATAACGCGGCGAGGATGCTGTCGTCGGAGGTGTCGGTGGCGTCGCCCGCGCCCAGGGTCGGGCCGAAGACCCGCTGGTTGCTGTAGATGGGGTCGTTGGAGATGGGGTGCCCGAGGTATTGGAGGTGCACGCGGATCTGGTGCGTGCGGCCCGTCAGGGGCAGGCACCGCACGATGGAGTAGCCGCGTTTGGCGCGCCAGGGGAGGGGAGGGCTGCTGGGGTCGTCGGCTTCGGCTTCGGAGGTGGAGGGGGAGGAGGAAGAGGAGGATTCCGCGCTCGTCGCAGCCGGGTTCGCCCCTTCCGTGCCCGGCGGAGGCGGGTAGTACGCTAGTCGGCGGAAGACGGTGCGGGCCTCCTTTCCGGTCGCGCGGACGCGGTTCAAGCCAAGCTTGGGGGAGATCTGAAGGATAGGCTGATCGCAGACAATGTCGCCGGGAGGGAACTCGCCGACAACGCGGGCGACATACTCCTTCCGAACGGTGCGGTTCTTGATCTGGTCGGTCATGCGCTCGGCGGCGGCGCGGTGTTTGCCCAGGAACATGACGCCCGACGTGAGCCGGTCAAGCCGATTGCAGGGCATCGGCGTGAACCCAGGACCCCGCTCCGCCTTGAGGATCTCCACGACCGAGTTGAAGTTGTACCGCCCAGCCGGATGGACGGGCACGCCGGCCGGCTTGTTGATGACCAGCAGGTCGTCATCCTCGTGCACGATCCCGATCGGCGCCGCCGTCACCGGCGGCTCGTGCCGGTGGAGGGTATGCGAGATCACGTCGCCGTTCTTGACGACGGTGTGCACGTCCGCGACCCGCTTGCCGTTCAGCACGACGGCGCCCGTCTCGATGGCGTTTTTGTAGTACTCGGTCGGCCGGTCACGGAACTCGGAGGAGAAAATGTCGAGCAGGGTGCGCCCGCGCCAGCGCTCCTTGCAGTGCGTGTTGTAGGTGAAGTGGTAGGGCTGCACGCGCCGGAGGCCGTCGTGGAGGTAGTACGGCCGCGGCCAGGGGTCGCCAGATGGAGTAATGAGAACGGCATCATCGGGGGGGATGGGGGGTTCGGGACGCGAGGAGTCGTACGGTTGGTCGCCCCAGGCTTGGGATTCTTTGGGGTTGGATGGGACGGTGGTGGGAGAGGTGACGGCGACCATGGCGAGCGAGGTGGAGGGGACGCTGCGCCGGAGAAGGTAGGCGGCCAGACGAGGTGAGGGAGCCGTGGTGGTGGTGAGAGTCCTCGGTCCGCGCAAGAAGTGCTGCGGTTCGGACGCGGAGGGATAAAATGAGTGGAGGAGGAGAGGAGAAAGGCGGAGGAGGCGGAGGAGGCGGAGAAGGGCCGGAGAGGATATTTTTGGGAGGGGAATCATCGGCGCAAGGGTCCAGATCCGTTCCGCTCCATCAACGCGTGGGGAACCTCGGCATCCCCGCCATTCCGTTGCTCTACACCATGGACGACATCATCATCTGTCTGCCCTCATATCAACATCCGTTATACCTGGAGGGCAGGGCTCGCTTTCCACGCTTTCCGAGGAGATAAATGAGCTTTCCAGTGGTAGAACACATCGCAACGTTATGTACCATCGACCTCCGCGATCATGACCAACTCTTCCGCTCTCAAATCCCGCCGTCGCGCCGACTACAAGTACCACCTGGACTATCGGACGCGATGGTAAGAACCGCAGGTGCTAATCACCTCCTCACAGCTAAAATCTCCCTCCAGGAGCGACAACGACATGTACCACCACCTCAACAACACCGCCTACCTCCACCTCTTCGACAGCATCATCAACACCTACCTCATCACGCACTGCGGTCTGTCCCCATCCGCCGCGTCCACCCAGATCGGCCTGGTCGTGCACTCCCACTGCGACTACTTCGCTCCCGTCGAATTTCCGCAAACGCTGGATGTGGGCCTGCGGGTCAACAAGCTCGGCAAAAGCAGCGTGGCGTACGAAGTCGGCGTGTTCCGCCAGGGCGACGAGGACGTCAAAGCGGTTGGGGGCTTTGTGCATGTCTTTGTGGATGGAAGGAGCAGGAGGGTGACATCTGGTGGCATGGATGAAGGGTTGAGGAGAGGGTTAGAGAAGCTGGTAGTCTGTGAGACGAAAGCAAAGCTGTGAGACCCCGTGGTGGGGACAACGATACTTGCTTCTTGAAGAAGACAGCATTTCTTCTCACATTCTCACGGCTTCAAACGTGGGTCCGTACCACCCCAAGATCGCAATGTGTCAAAGCCGGATGGATGGCGAAGGAGCTGCGCCCCTAGCCGGCGTTCGAATCGATCCCGCCCTGGACTCCCCCGACTTACACTGAGAGCCGCAAATGTGAGGTATTCCCTCGACAGGTGGAGCGCAAATGACCTCTTCAGGCTGCCAGTCTGGAATTCCTCATCAGAATATCAGGTTATTCGGCAGTCTTGTTGCTACTGCTGAGGATCTGCTGAAAGGCTGGGAAGACTGGGTCGGGAGTCATACTCCGTAGCCAAGATAGCAACTTCGAAAGTGAAGGCAGTCCAGGCGCTATTGAAGCCCTGAATGGGTGATCCGGTAGCCAATCTAGCTTAGGATTTCAAATTCCTTTGCAGTGCGCTGGGAGGCTATTGAATACAACTTCGCCCGTCTTGACATTGACACTGGACACAAAACACCGTATGGATAGTATGTCTATAAAATCAACAGCTTCGCCTCCACCTTCCGTCCCTTGTCCGCGCTCGAACCTTTCTCCGCCCCGCCGCAATCCCGCACGCACGCGGCCGCACACCGCACACAGCACGGGGCCGCGCCCTCGTCGTGCCGACGCAGAAACACCCGCACCCATTTCACCCCGATCCCGCCAACCCAGTACTCCCACCGGCCATGGAAGCAAGCCAGCCAGAGCGCCTCCGGCCGGCGCATCACGCACACGTGCACCGTATCCGCGTCCACGAGGGCGCCCGTCAACGCGTGCCCATCGGGATGGTGATCATCACTACCACCGCTACTGATGATGGGCCCGTTCCAGCCACGAAACGCAAGCGCGCCTTCCGGGACTACGAAGCCGTCTTCGTCCTCGTTCACGTCGTCGGCATCGGGGTCTTTCGCTCCGCCACACCCACACGCCCACGGCATCACCCCCGGCGCCCGCCACGCCAGCTCCTGCATGTCCCGCACGCGGAGCGCGTGCATTCCCGGATATGCGCGCACACCGGCCACGCCGGGCAGGTATCCCCCCACCGTGACGGGCAGGACGACGTGCCACACGTCCTCCTCGGCATTGAAGAAGGGGCCGCTCCAATGGGCTCCCTCATCCTGGCCCTCGTCTTCGGCGTCAACGTCATGCAGCGGGCTGCTGCCGGCACTATTGGTTAGCCGGACGCGCTGGCCCGGCCGGCCGACGACGCGGTAGGCGCCCCCAGTGGCGACGGCGGCGGTCGGGTGCGGAACGCCAAGGGAGACGGTGCCGCCCGTGTGGCGGCTGATGCCATCAAGGACCCAGTGCTTGCGCTCGCCGTTGCGGGTGAGGGTGCCCTGGTGCAACGTCGGGGCGCGGGGGAGACAGGCGGGTGAGGGAAGACTCAGGCTGGGGAGCGCAAGGGTGTGGCCCCAGGCTGTGAAGGCGGCGGTGTGGCTGAGCCGGTCCTCGTGCAAGGCGTAGTGGGGCCCGAGGAGGAGGCGGGCGAGGCGGGCGAAAGTGACCGGGTGGGAGAAGGTGTGGGCTGTGGAGGTGAGGTCGGCGGGTGACGGGCTGGGAAGGGAGCTGAGGTCGAAAAGCGTACTCGGGGGGATGTGTGGAAGGTTTGCGAGGGTGAGAATGAGCTGTGCGAGGGCCCGAAAGCGCTTCTGGAAGTAGGAAGAGGATGCTGGAGTTGGGGCGATTGGCGGTGGAGGTGGCGGTGGGGGAGGCGTGGAGGATCGTCTAGGAGAAGGGGCAGGCGTTGGTTCGTCGGGGACCGAGTGCGTGGAAGGTGGTAAAGGGAGGGGCGCGTGTTGAGTTGGTAGACTCCAGAGCTCTTTGAGCGCCCCAGGGCGGCGGGCGGATGGCGGTAGGTGCAGCCATTCGACGAGCGAAGGGGGGAGATTCTCTTCCGACCAAGCGCACAGTGCTATGGAAGGTTCGTGGAGCATCCTTTCGACGTGGCTTCGAGGGTAGTCCAGGTGCTCGAAGAAAATAGCCGCTGCCTCGTAGATTTGCTGGTCTGTGGGCGCTGAGTGCCATCCGTAATTCAGCTTCGAGCGCATGTACGCCTCCGCGTTCTCTCGGCCAAGAAGTAGACAAGACGCTAAGATACGGTGACTGACTTCCTTAATCACCGCTGGCTCATTAATAAGTTGACTGAGGATCTTAGTGCCGAAGCCTTGGACGGCGTGCCTCTGGGCCGGTATGAGGACTGGATCGTCCGACGCTTGGATCTGGAATAGCTCGTAGTCCCTATGCCCATTACTGTGCTCTTTGGCAAACAGGTGCAAACTCGGCGGCAATGCAGCATCCTCGAGACTGTAGCACTCGATGATGACTTGCTCTTCGCCCCGCCCGTACCGCAATGTGCCACCATCATAGATCACCAGAACATCAAGTCCGAGAACGACGTGGACCCATAGTATGATGGTAGATATGCCGGTATACGTCTTAATCCGGATGAGATGGCTCCGGTCCAACAGCTGTAGGGCGGGCAAGGCATCGATCAGCGTTTCGAGCAGAATGTAAGGGAGTACCCTCGCGCTATGGACCAGATGCAATTCGGTGTCGGTACTGGCGAGATCAACCTCAATTGCCTTGAGGCTGTAGTCCCATGGGAATGTGGCAGTTTGCTCTTGGCAAGCTCGGATGGTCTTATGTATCGACCATTGGTCTAGTGGCTCGCCTCCGGCCTTCGCCAATGCTTTCGCCAGGCCGGCGGCCAGCTCAGGGAGCTCATGCGTGTATGCAAGCAGCGAAAGCTGAACCACGGTCGCGAAATACTTTGGATCCTGATCGGGCAGTAGACTTCTTCGTACGGTCGGTCCGACTCCGGCCTCGACAACCAGGTCGAGCAGGGAAGAGAGAGGGGTGGAGGTGTGCTCTCCTACTGCACATCGAAAGGTCGACGCGAAGAGAGGATCGATGCGGCAGCGACCGAAAACGACGGCAAGGTCCTCTTCCACGATGATATCGGAACCGGACTTACGGCAGTCTCGCATGAACCGAATGGCCCTTTCTTGCGCAGCACGCGTGACGGACGGAGGGACCAGATGCTTCAACTCCAGTGCGATCAAGGAGAACTGACCGGACAAAGCCATGGGCAAACGAGCCGCATCGGACGTGGAGGCGAGGTGTGCTTGTGTAAGGAAGAAAAGACAACGACAACGACAACGACGTGCGATGGAGAGATACCGTTCAACATAGGCGACACAAGCCTGTAGAAATACTTGTACCTGCTGGCTATAAAGCCGTCTCGCATCCCCGCACAGGGAGGCGATTGGCTATGCAGCCGCCAGGCTATCATCGCGGACGTAGGCCAACCGTTCGCTCGGGAACAGGTAACCGCCCATCGGCGGCATCACGGGTGTAAATAGTGGGATCAACCGCTGAAACCATTCGCGTTATAGGGCCTAGGAGTTAGTCCACGCATGAGCATTTGGCGCTGGAGAAGCCGTTCCTCGTTGGTCTCGCGCTCCGAATGTGATGATGGATGGTGCTAAAGGGGACGACTGGTTGTCACTTGCAAGTTCGTACCAGCCCAACATATCGGACCCGCTGTCAACCGGCGCCAGAGTGATGGGCGAGCTGGCGTAGGTACGTCCAGTGGGTACACCCGTCTGCGTGGGCTCCGATCGCGTACGCGGAGTACTTTGTGCCACAGCATCTGCGCCGTTTGATACAGCGTTGCGGGGATGATGAGAGGACTCTGTGTGGATGTAGGTGGATGTACTATAAGATTTGTATAGCAGATCTGTACCAAGTAACTGCTATCCGTAAGGATGTGTATAAAGGTACCGACGTGGAAGTTACTAGGTGAGGTAAGGTCGGACGACAGGCGGGAGACCGTGGCTGTGCGCGACTGCGCCCTCCCGGTCCTGCCAAAGCCCCGCAGCCCCTCATGCCCCTCTCTCACTGTGGCCCCCCCTCATTCACTCCCGTCCGGCCTCTCCCCAGGTGGACAGGTCAATGATGAGGTGGGCAGGTGGATGGGCGTTAAGGTGGTAGGTTGTCATCAGCCGACGGAGCCTTCCTTCGATTGCCTTCGTTCCCATCTGATCCCGACCGGTCATAAATAAATAATACTTACCTTGCCCTCATCCCATCTCATCTTCCCTCACCTCCCTCTTCCTCTCCCCCCTTTTTTTCTTGCAACTCGATTATCCCATTCCATCACTCCCTCACTCCTCGAGAAGACGATCAAGATGGGTGTAAGTGATGCCTCTCCCTCCCCCCCTCCTTCTTTCTCCTCCCGTCGTCCCTCCCCCTTGGCTGCTGCCCTGGACGAGGTCCCAGGACCCCTCCTTCCATGCCGAACTTCCCCCCCATGCCCCTCTGGCACCCCGCCAACAGCAACGTCATCATCCTCGTCTTCATCATCTGTCCTCACTCCTTGTCCGCCAGCTGGGCTGACTCTTCTCTCTCCCTCGCAGCTCGCATCCAAACTCGCCGCCGCACAGTCCGCTCCGGGCGGATATCCGCCTGCGGGACAACCTCAGGGCGCTTCTGGCGGAGGAAGCTATGTGAGTGATTCCTTCCCGCTTGCCCTGCCAGCTGGCCCCTTGCGCCTGCTCCTGCTAACCTCCCCACCCTCCCGCTAGCCCGGCCAACAGCAGTACCAAGCCTACCCCGGTGGGTCGGCCGGAGGATATCCTGTAAGCTCTCTCATTTTCTTCTGCTGCAACCCATCCATCCGCGTCATCCCCTCCACCTCCTACGTGGCGTCAGCTTTGATTTTTTTTATCTTTCCTATTCTCGCAATCACCTCGCTTCGCATCCTCTTTGCCGGATCCTGGACCGTTGCTGCCTCATCGTTTGCCTCTTCCTCTGTATTGCGACCGTCATGAATCGACCGCGTCAGTCTTATCAGCCCTACCCGGGACAAGCACCTGCTTCTCAACAGTACCCTTCCGCCCAGCCGCCGTATCCTCCTGCTTCTTCGCGTCCATCGTATCCCCCTGCCGCAACTCCACAGCCGCAATCGGGTTACGGAGCTTCTTCGCGACCGTCGTATCCGCCACAGCCATACTCATACTCACAGCCTCCATACCCTCAGCAGACCCCGCAGACCCCTCAGACTCCGACATACAATCGTCCGCCTCCACCGCCTCCCCCTCAGCTGCAGCCCGGATACCCAGGTGCGCCTCAGTATCCCGCGCAGCCTAGCACTCCGCAAACCCCTGGATATCCGCCTCCGGGACAATATCAACAACTATACCAGCAGCAGCCTTACCAGCAGTCCTCTGGTTACGGGAACCAGCCCGGTTATGGCCCATCTCCCGGATACGAACCAACTCCCGGTTATGGATATGTTCGTCTTGTTGAATCGGCAAGGTTTTGTGTGGCCTTATGGATGGCGACTGATGTGGTTTTTCTCCTAGGGACAGCAGCCTCCGCAAGGCCAATATGCACCTCCGCAGCAGGGGGGCTACCCGCCTCAGCCTCAGGGTGCACCCGGCGGTGGGCCCCCAGTGCCGGTGGAAGCTTACAAGAAGTTGCTGCAGGATTGCATCCAGGAAAAAGGTCTGCACAGCTTCTACCCTCCGAATTCGCCGGCCCTCGACCAGATTGCCGCTCGGGCTCCTCAGCAAATCGATCAGCTGTGTGCCCGCTGGAGCATTCCCAAGGAGATCGGCAACGATGTTGTTAAGCTTGGCCTCTTCGATATCTGGATTTACATCGGTATGTGCTATTATCAGACTGCGCCTATAGTGTGACCGGCAGACCATGCTGATCGGTACAGATGACAGCGGCTCCATGGCCTTTGAGGAGCATGGTGAGCGCATCAAGGATTTGCGTCTGATCCTATCACGTGTGGCTTACGCTGCTACACTCTTCGATGACGATGGCGTCAGCATCCGCTTCATGAACAAGGCAACCGACCCGAACATGATGGACCATGTCCGGAACGACCAACACATCGAAGCAATCATGTCCACTGTCGGCTTCAAGGGCCTCACGCCCATGGGAACCCAGCTTGAAGCGAAGGTGTTGAACAATGTTATTGAAGATGCCCGTCGAGGCAATTTGAAGAAACCTGTTCTGATCATCACCATTACCGACGGGCGTCCCGCTGGCGAAGCGTCCAACGCCATCTTCGATGTAATCAAGCGTGCCAATGCCGAATTCGCTAGAATGCCCCGGTACGGCCCAGGCGCTCTATCATTCCAGTTCGCTCAGGTCGGGAACGATGTCGAAGCGCGCAAGTTCCTAGGAGAACTGGACTCAGATCCTGTGGTCGGCAAGCTTGTTGACTGCACCTCCAACTACGAAAACGAGTCTGCCGAAATGGAAAGAGCCGTCCCGCCCGTGAACCTCACGCCGGACATGTGGATTGTCAAACTCCTCCTCGGCGCAGTTGACAGGAGCTACGATCGCAAGGACGAGAAGACAGGGGGCCCACCTCCCCCGCACGGCGGACCGGGTGGCTATGGCCCCCCTCCGGGCCAATATGGCGCTCCGCCCCCCGGTCAATATCCTCCTCCCGGTCAGTACGGTTCTCCAGCTCCCGGTGGATACGGAGCTCCTCCTTCGGGTCAGTACGGTGCGCCGCCTTCGGGTTACCCGCCACAGCAGGGCTATGGCCAGCGTCCTCCGCAGCAGGGTGGCTATCCGCCTCAGCAGGGCTACGGAGCTCCTCCCCCGCCTCCCCGTCCTTATTAAAGGAGTGGAGATGACAGTGACGACGACTTCGGTTCGTTGATCCTGTCAAATCCTTTGTATGATGTCTTTTTTTCCAACATGCGACGCAACACCTTCTTTGTATTCCTTTTGTTCCCTTATGGTCTGTTGGTCCCTACGCGAGACCGCCCGCCGGTTGTGGCCGTCCTGGACTGCAGTAGTGGTGCGTGATGATGATAGTTTGGTGACGTGTACAGGTGCACAGTCGACGATTAGTGGGATGAAATTGAAAACTGAGCATGTTCAAAGCGGCACGACCGCGACATCTTGTCTCGTGTGGTGGACGTGGTTAGTAGTCCAAATTGGAGAACGAAAGGAAAGGATTGATTACGCGCATAATACAGATTACCTGGGCCTGTCCCTGTTACTGGTCGCTCTGCCCTCTACTCGAGCAGATTTCTTCGTTTGCGTTTGTTGAACCTGTGCGCGATGTTCAACTCTGACTAGGTTTTGCACTCTCTCTGGTGCTCCGTTCCTCGTGCAGTACATTCGGTTGTCCTTTTCCTCATCTCTTCCTTTTCGCTGATGATCCGTCTCGTTTCTTCGTTCCCTTGTTCTCTTCTTCCTTTGTCCCACGTCCGTTCCCAATTAAGGAAGCGATCATGAGTCGAGTCTGCGTTCTGCGCGCCTTGCTGCTCCCTCAGGCTTCAAGAGAAATGGAGGTAAGGTGGAGCACGACTACCTACCTACGTTGAACGTCCGCCCGCGTTCCCGTCCACGTGCCCTGTACCGAAAAACTGGTACCTTTCAGCTGGACACACGGTGATGAAGGAAAAAGGTAGGGATTCGTCGACGGACGACGTTGCTCGTTTCAGGATCCACTCTCGCCCTGAGCTCGTTCCCTTTGTTCTCTTTCTTTTTCATCAATGGTCAGTGTTTCGCCGCACTACCAACGCGCTCGTGGTGGTTACGCGCATGCGTTCCCCCTTGGGGGCATGACGGCTGGAGGTACCGGTGGTATATAAGAACTCCACGGCATTATGGATTCAAGCGTAGAGTGCCACAAGACTGCCAGACCACTTACCTGCAAACTTGTCTAGCACCTTCAAAACAGATACCCCGACTCGCCGCCCCAGAACCTCGCACGCCACCATGAAACCCACCCTCCTCACCACCACCACCATCCTCCTCCTCCTCCCCATCCTCGCCACCGCGCGCCCCGGCTCCTCCACCACCACCACCACCACCTCCCCAACCCCCCAATACACCATCCCCCCCGGTGCGCCGGGCGGGATCCTCTTCTGCCCGCTCCCCCACCTCAACGCCACAGGCAACTCCTGCCGGGCCGCGGACCCGAACCTCCAGCCCCTGCTGACCTGCCACCCCCTCCCGGCCGACCTGGCGGGTCGCGTGCGCAGCGTCCGCGCGAACGCGCACACGGCGTGCCGGCTGTTCGCGGACGCGACGTGCTCGCGGACCCAGGAGTACCTGGAGGTCCTGCCGGGGGAGACGAAGGGGGATTTAGAGATGGTGGGATGGGGGGGCAGGGTGAGGGGGTGGTTTTGTGGGGTTGTTTGAGGGGGCATGGGGGGGGGGGGGTGTTTTTATGCTGCGTTTGTGGCTTTGAACTTGGTGCTTCTTGTCTGCGGAGTGAGGGCGGAGATGGGTGGTGCTTGGGCGGTCGGAAGGTGTTTTCCGTTTACTGTTGGCGGTAGGACTGATCGCCTCGCGTTGGCTTGCCTGGCTGGATCTGATGCTTCACTTTGTTTTGCTTTGCTGGCATGACTTGGTATACAGTGGTGCTGGGACAGTGAGTCCGTCCTTTCGCGCGGCGCTGATGCCGGATTGAAATGGTTCGCTGTGTCTTTTCTACTTCTCTCACTAATCTCCTCCGCGTCGATATTTCGTGTGACTTGCGTGCGTTGGAAGTCCACGGTCTGTTCATTTGGTGATTCAGTATTCTTCTGGAGAGGGTTCGTCTTCCCGCATTGTGTTTGTACTGGAAAATGTAATCGGAAGAAATCGAAAAGTACAAGATACCGCGAATGTATTCTTTTCGATCCCTATGATGAAGTGATATACATACGATATATATACAGTATATATATAAACCCGTTCCCGTTTGGCTTGGAACACTTCTATATAAATACATACTACATACGGTCAGGCGGCACTCGATCGGAGATCTAACTACTACTACTACTGGTCGTCGTAAGGCTGGCTGCAGTACCAGGTAGTACTGCAGGCCTCACAGAAATCCGGAAAACCATGGCCCCCTCCCTCTCGGCTTCCAGGTTGATTCCCTCACTTTCGGCGCCATTGGAAACTTGATACCACGCAGTGCGTTATTGAGCTTACGTGAATCACTACAGGACATCTCCGTCCTCTCCTCTTCCTCCTCTCCCTCCAAGTCCCCCGCTCATATCGATAACGGCAGCCGATAAGATCACTGCTGCAGTAAGTTGTGGGCCTCAGGCTGTCATCTCCCCAAAACCCACTCCATCCAACCTGGCCGGCCTCGCACCAACACCGTCAAAATCCGTCGCAAGCCGAGATGCCCTCGACGACCACCACCGCGACTTCCCAGAGCCCCCAGGCTGCTGCAGGCATGGGTTCCGCCTCACCACGCGCCTCGTCGCAGCAGCAGCAGCAGTCGCAAGTGTCGCAACAGCAGCAAGCACAAGCACAAGCACAACAACAACACACTCGCGTCTACCAGGCGTGCATTCCCTGCCGCCGTCGCAAGGTCAAGTGCGACCTCGGACCGGTCGACAACCCGCGCGACCCTCCCTGCGTGCGCTGCCGTCGCGAGTCGAAAGAATGCTACTTCTCCGCGACCCGGCGCAAGCGCAAGGCCAACGGCGAAGCCGAGGACGATGCGGATCTGTCCGACTACGAGCTGCGCAACGCCCGCAAGTCGCACCGCTCGACCACCGCGGGACCGGGTGCGAGCCCCGGACGACGCCAGTCCACCGCCGCCCCGACGGCCCGGACCAGCACCACCACCAGCCCCTACGACGGCTCCCTTCCGCCCCGGCCGCTGACGCCCGGAGGCTCCGTGGGTCGATATCAACCGCTGCGTCGGCCGACCGAGGGCCAGTCCGGCAGGACTGCCGAGGAGGACCATGCCGTCAACAATCAGACTGCCGCGATCCTGCAGACGAAGGAGGTCTACAGCGGACATGACGCCTTGAACCTGCTGTTCGAGGCCGCCGGTCGCAACGGGGACATCGAGTCGCATCATCGTTCCGGCAGTTCGGGCAGCCTGCAGCGTCCGCTGCCGGGCACCATCGCCACGCCTGGTTCGCAGCAGAGCTTCGCCAGCCCGCAGACGAACACCGTATCGAGATCCTTGGCCGTCCAGTCCACTGGCCGTCCTGCTTCTCAGGACCCGGCGACCACTCAACCCTTCACGGCCAGCGAGCCCGCTTCGGTCGAGGACAGCTACCAGCAAGCCCTCAAGGCCTGGTCGCGCTTCCGCTTCGTCCGCGCCGGGTGGATGACGGCCAAGGAGGCCGTCGCCTACATCGACTACTTCTACCGCTACCTCTCCCCCCTCACGCCCATCATCATCCCCAACTACCAGGACTACGCCAAGCACGGCATGCTCCTCCAGCAGGAGCCCATGCTCGTCGTCACCCTCCTTACCATCGCCTCCCGCTACATGGAGCTCTCCGGGCCCGGCGGCGGCTCGCGGCCCTTCGTCATCCACGAGAAGCTGTGGAACTACCTGCAGGGCATGATCGACCGGGTCATCTGGGGCCAGGAGCAGTTCGGCGGTGGGTTTTGCGGGGCCGGCGCCGTGCCCAGCTCGGACGTGAACCCGCTGTCCCGCAAGGGCCTGCGCACGCTCGGCACGATCGAGAGCCTGATGCTGCTGACGGAGTGGCATCCCCGGGCGCTGCACTTCCCGCCCGGCGACGACGATGACGAGCTGCTGATCCCCGAAGCGCCGGCGGTGCGGACGGACGACCCGAACGAAGGCGTGGGCGGCCAGCGGATCGATAGCTGGCTGGAGCCGTGCTGGCGGAGCGATCGGATGTGCTGGATGCTGCTGGGGAACGCGATGGCGCTGGCCTTCGAGATTGGTGTGTTCGACGAGACGAGCGAGATGGAGTTCGAGCAGGCGAACCGCGGCTTGCCGCGGGAGACGGTGAAGGCGTACTTCCGCCGGAAGAACCACCTGAAGGACCTGCTGGTGATCTACCTCACCCAGACGAGCGGCCGGTTCGGGCTGACGTCGATGCTGCCTAAGGCGGACAAGGGCGCGGTGCCGCTGATGAAGCCGAACCGGCAGTTCCAGGAGCGGGTGGCGCGGCAGATGCAGTCCCCGAACATCCTCATCAAGGACGACGGCGTGCCGATGAGCAAGGAGGCCCGGGCGCAGAAGCTGCGCGAGGACACGCACGACCTCGTCCTGGACTACTGGGACAAGATCGCCCGGATCATGGAGGTCGGCAACGAGCAGATGTTCCCCAACCGCCGGCTGACGCGCGAGCACATCAAGTCCGGCAAGTACGTCGAGCTGCTGCAGTACTTCCAGCATCCGCTGCGGGAGTGGTGGGAAGGGTTCGAGCAGGCGACCGCCATCCCGATCAACATGCGGCACATCTTGACCATCGAGTACGAGTATAGCCGGGTGTATCTCAACTCGTTGGCGCTGCAGGCGGTGGTGGAGCGGTGCACGCACTCGACGCCTGCGCAGACCGCGGCGAGCGCAGCCGGAGGAGGAGATGCGGCGAAGAGCGACGGCACCACGACGATTCCGCAGTCTACGCTGATGCAGTGGTACGGCAACGACCGGTACTACATCCAGCAGGTCATCGATGCGAGTCGTAATGTTCTCCACGTCGTTGTCGATGGTCTGTGGCCTGGCAACTACCTGAAGCATGCACCTGTGCGCACTTTCTTCCGCATCGTCTCCGTTGCGATCATCCTCCTCAAAGTAAGTTTCCCTTCTGCCCTGCTCGTCCGGACGCTCGAACTGATCACCTCCGTCTTCACTCCCAGACCTTTGCCCTCGGCGCAACCGAAGACGACGTGGCCATCTCCCTCGGACTGATGGATCGGGCGGTCGAAGCTCTCCGCACCTCCATCGTCGATGACGTCCACGTCGGCAACCGCTTCGCCGACCTCCTCGACACGCTCACCAACCGCATCCGCGCGCGCTTCGTTCGCATGGCCGCCGGCACAGGAGTCTCCCGGGGCGCCTCAAATTCCCCGGTGCAGCAACAGCAGCCGCAGTCCCAGCGCCAATCATCGCAAGCAAGCAGCGCGAACGCCATGATGCCGCCGCCGCCCAGCAGCATGAACGGCTGGAGCGGATACAACTCCGGATCCGCCAACGGCAACGTCGACACCACCACCACCCGTTCCAACCCATCCCTCTACGGCATCTCCACCGAACCCTACGACCCCACGCGCACCAACGTGTCCATCATGCCGCCGCCTTCCGCCGCCTTCGCTCCCAGCGGCAACAGCTCCACCTTCACCCCGCCACACACCTCCTACACCCACTCCCAGCAACAGCAACAGCAACAGCAACCACAACAACCACAACACCCGCACCACCACCCGCCCGGCCTCCCCACGGCCGCAGACGGAACCGCCGGCGCCGTCCCGGAAGGGTTCCACAGCGACTGGCTCGCCCTCCCGCTCGACCCGCTCCTGAATAACTACGGCGCCGACGTGAACCAGACGACCTTCGGTCCGGACGTGGGCGGGTATGACTTGCTGGATGTCCTCCTCAATCAGGCGGGCGAGGAGAGCATTTGGAGTCGGGGGTTTACTAGTGGTTAATTTGGGGTTTTTCTCTTTCTTTTTTTCTATCTTCGTTTTTCGATTTTTTTTTATATATGCTTGGATATTTGGTTGGCATTATCTTCGTCCTTATTTTGGCTTTTATTTTCATTTCCATATGATTGTATCGTGTATTGGTCATGATGTGTGGGGTATGATTAGTAGTGGATGGGCGAGATGGTTCCTGTGTTTGTGGAGGTGCAAATGCAGGTGGATCTGAATTTGGATCTGGATGTGGATATACGACCGATGAGCCATGAGCGATGTGTGATACCCTTCCTTTAAACCTCCTAACACTTTTCCCTTCCTTTTTTGTTTTATCTTATCACTAGGATAGTTTTATCATTAATTCTAGCATCTTACCCTCCTCTTCCCCGTCCAATCTCTATCAGTCATGTTGGTTGTGCGCTCTCTGTATTTCCCTCCCCCAACTCGCAGGACGAACAGATGACGATCGTTGGTAGGGAGGTAGTTGATTAGAACGACGACGATATACGCGACCTCCCTGCTTCCCCTCCTCTCGATTGGGAATGGCAAAGAGATGAAATTGATCTCGTGTTCACATCCCTCCCCCTCCACAAGGTCGACACTTTCCCACCCCCGGTATGGTTGGGTAGAGAAGAGCCATTTTGCACGTTTTATTTCCTTCGATATGGCGGGTCAGGATTTATAGTATACTTGCACATAAAGACTGAAAGCACGAGACAAAAGAAAAGCAAAGCCCAGCTTCGAAACGCCGAGGGTAAGATGCAAGGATGCGAAAAAGGGAAAATAAAGAAAGGAAGGAAGGAAGGAAGGAAGGAAGGAAGGAAGGAGATATCCCCCAACCGCGCACAGAATCCTGCTCGGCTCTCGGCCCTTCATGTTGATATAAAAGCGATCAAACCTCCGAATTTTGCATACAGTATAGAAAGTAAAAAGTCATCAGCACGTCACCTCGCCTTTCTTGCTTCCTCCCCCACCACAGCATATTGCTCCTCATCCGCCCCTACCCTCCCACCAAAACCTCTAATCACCCTTCCCCGTCAACCTCTTCCGCTCCTCTTTCGAACTCCCGCTCCCATGACCCTCATCCTCGCTTTCCCGCTCCTCCTCCTCCTCATCATCACTCCACTTATCCTCACCAACCGCGAAGATGGTGTCGCCATCCAGGCTTTCCCGGGGCGGATGCACCGGCTTCTGCGCCTGCGGGGCGGGAAGAGGGGAGTCGGTTTGGTTTCGACGGACGGGATCGTAAGGGGGCGGGTTGTTGCTCGCGTCGCCGCCGCCTTCCTCCTCGTCTAGGCTGTCGGCGAGGGAGGCGATCTCGAAGCCTTCGTCGTCTTGGGCAATCTGTGGGAGATATTCTTGTTAGCATGATAGTTGGAATTGAGCAGGTGAAGAGAGGGGCAGCATACCTCGTCGCTCATCGCGAAACGCCGGTTGTTTGCCGTCGGCCGCCAGAGGTAGGCGACAAAGGCAACGTCGGCGAGGTAGACCAGGTTCAACCAGCCGTCCAGGACGAACCAGCGGGTTTGCCAGTGGGTCGGGGCGAAGTCCGGGGAGGAGGCGCCGACGAAGGTGAAGGAGTTGAAGAAGAAGAACGCGAAGATGACAATGATGCTGGTGAGAATGCACCACCAGAGCTTCTTGTACATCATCGCCTTGACATGCTGCTTGCGCTCGGCCAGGTCCTTCATCGTAAACTTGAGCGAGTTGAGCGTCCAGATGTAGAAGGCGGTGAGGGTGCCGGAGAGCGGGAGGATGACCAGCAGCACCAGCGGACCGGCTGAGTCCGGGTGCACGGTGAGCGAGGCGACGGCGTACACGACGCCGAAGACGAAATGGGCGACCGCGAGCCAGCGAACAACGGTCATGGTTTTGCCGAGGGTGTGCCGGACGACGCCGTAGCCCATGCACACGATGAGGAGCAAGAAGAAGGAGAAGGAGTTCCGGCCCGCGTTGAGGACGGAGACGACGACCATGAGAATCTTGCTGCCCACGTTGGCGCCGTGGCGGTTCTCGTAGTCGTAGAAGCCCCAGGTCATCAACATCTCGACGACCAAGAAGACGAGGATGGCGGTGATGTAGTTCTGGACGGCGAGGATGTCGTGGCGATGCTGGACATAGAGGAAGCCCCAGAAGATGGTCATGACGGCGTAAACGATGGCCATGGCGCCGTAGAAGGGCAGCTTGGCGATCTGCGCGGCCGGAAGCTCTCCGTACGCATTGCGGAACTCTACCACAGCTTTGTAATCGAAGTCGCCGAAGGCAGCGGTGGCGACGCAGTAGTATCCGGTCTTCAAAGGGATTGTTGCTGCGCCCGCCTGGCCCGCGGGGTAGTTGACCGGAGGAGGCTGCTTGAGGTGGATGGCCTCGGTGCGGATGTAGTATTTGGCGTCCTGCGCGGCGTTGTCGGCGAGGATGAACTTGCCGCGGTCGGTTTCATTGCAAAGGCCGGCATTGATGTTGTCGTTATCGCAAAGGTATTGGATCTGGAACGTGGGGATGGCAAGTCAGTTCTGCATTCAAGTCAACGAACGGTTGAGCGAGCGGTCTTTTCTCACATCTGAACCCGGCGAGGGGACCTTCCCAATCAGGTCCACGTCCTTCCACTCCCATATTACCAGTCCGACGACGGGATCTTGATCATCGGGGAGATCCTTCACCTTGAAGAACTTGACGAGGATGAATGGCTCGGTAGCACCGCCCCAGGACTTCTTGCTGTACATTCCCGAGCATTTTTGGGGCTCATTCTGGCTCTGAGGGCGCGTTAGTAGCCGTTGTCAGAATCGGGAGTGCGCAGACGTACAATCTCCACCTCGAGGGCGTGGACTGCGATGACCGAGGTCAGCAGCAGGAACAGGGCCTGCGTCCAGCGCATGGTGTATGGTAGCCTGGAGGCTCTGTTGTGAGACGGCGATGGGGAGGCCGGAAGGCGAGCTGGCGCCGGCGACAGAGAATTGGTTGAAGGAACACGGGCGCCGTTACAATCCGCGGACCATGAAGCGCACTGCGGTGGTGTTTGGCGGCTTGTGAAGGGTTGGTGTGAATAGGCGGAGGTTGGGCGGAGTGCCGCGTGTAGCTTCGGAGCTGATGCGCCGTGGACGAGCAGGTGAGGTCAGCTTCACCCGCCAATCAACCAGCCACCGGAACTTGCCGACCATGTGAGGCCTGAGGCAAGAAGGTTTTCAATATCTTCCCACTTGCAGCCGCCCACTCAACCTCAACGCCACGCACGACCACTTTTCTCCCTGAATATACCTTCAATACGGAAGAAAGGCTGATGAACATGCCGGGCAAGGATATTGTAAAAGACTCGGCCACCGGTCAGACCTGCAAGAAATGCGGCATTTCCGAAGCTGTCATCGCGGGTAGGAATCTGCCGTTGTGCAGGTAAGTCTATACTTGCTCAGAATTTCCTATAGTCAAATCGGAGTCTGCCGAATCACATCTCTTTCGCATCTTTTTCTGTGCTTTACTTGTAATATTGCCCGATGGGTAGGGCAGCATCATATTGTTCAAGTTTTTTCTTCCTTCATTCCCTTGATCACATATATCCTTGCTTCTTCTAGCCTCCAGATTCACCTTCTCATATCAAACTATCCAGATCCTGCTTCCTCTCCTACGTCTCCTCCAAGGTCACCAAACGACTGGAATCTTTCCGTGTCCGCCACAGCGACCCGAACCATCTCCGGGTCTTTCTCCTTCCCATCTCTCACGGGCTATCCTCACTCACCCTCCTACACATCCTCGACGCTCAGCTTCGCTCGCAGCGCGCCCGCACCAACCGCACCGGCTATGCGCTCCAGCTCCTGCACGTCGACACCTCCTCTGCGGACAATCTCCCTCCCGCTCCCGCATCTCTTGTCCAGCAAACGCAATCCACGTACTCGGGCTATCCGTACACCACCCTTCCCCTATCCTCCATCTTCACCGACCCTTACCGCGCCTATCTCCCCGACTTCTCCAGCCTCTCCGTCACGTTCCCTCCCTCCGCCGACCCCGAAGCCAAGCTCCAGCATCTCCTCTCCTCCCTCCCCTCCCCCACCTCCCGCACCGACCTGACCAACCTCCTCACCCGCTCCCTCATCCACGCCTTTGCCGCCAACACCGCGAGCGAAGGCATCTTCTACGCCTCCACCACGACCCGGCTCGCCGAGGCCGTCCTCGCCGAAACCGCCAAGGGCCGGGGGTTCTCCATCCCGGCGCTCCTGGAAGACGGCCAGCTGGCGCCCGGCAGCGACCGCGTCCGGGTCTACCTGCCCCTCCGCGAACTCCTGCGCAAGGAGCTCCAGGCCCACGCCGCGATGCTGGACCCCCCGCTCACGCCCCTCGTCTGGGAGCCCGTCGCCCCGACGCCCGTGGACGGCCGCCGCAACACGATCGACGCGCTGATGCGGACCTACTTCGAGGGCGTGGAGACGCAGTACCCTTCCATCGTGGCGAACGTCGTGCGTACCGGGGGTCGGCTGGAGGGGTTGAAGGATGAAGAGGGGGAACGGTGCAAGTGCTGCCAGGGCCTGGTGCGGACGGGCGAGCTGGGCGGGGCGGTGTGGGGCGGGGATCAAGGCGGGACGGCGCAGGGTGGGGAGGGCGTCTGTTATGGCTGTTGGAGGGGCGTGAGGGGGTGAAGCGGTGCGTGGGTGATGGGGGGGACAACAGCTGGCGCGCGCGCCCGCGCACGCGCGGGAGCCGATGTGCTCGGGTCGGCATGGAGATGACCCGCCTCCCCCGCCTCTTTCTTTTTCCTAAGGTACCTACGAGCCGCCCGGCGGGCTCCGGCTGACGGCCACGCGATTTCGCTCTATCCCTGTACTGTACTGTACCTATCCGAGGTGGGACAGGAAGCCACGGGAGCACCTCAAACCGACCATCCACGCCTTGGTACACGCCATGCAAGCCCGAATATGCGGGGTGACAACGAAGACAACGAAGGGGAAGCCAAGGTATCTCGGGACGAAGGTACCGCGATCTCGATCGGCACGCTGGCCGACGACGGCTGCTGTGAAAACGTCCCTCGCACGAGGTCTGTCTCGTGGCGTGAGCGCGGTTGGTGCTTGGCATCTTGCTTACGTTGCCACGTGGGAAGTCAAGCATGTAGGCCTGCTTGTGAGACGGAGGGAAGCAGGGGGAGTACACCGCAAGTTCGCTTTCTGCCTCCCTTTCTGTCTTTGGGTCACCGGCTGTTCTCTTTTCGGTTTCTGGTTCGAAAACGCGGTCATGAGGTCTACATTCCATTCGACGGGAATCACAGGGTCTTTCGAAAAGAAAACAGATGTAGAAGATTTTGGGGATTAGAGTGCGCTACGTACAGAGCTGTAGAGTGGAGGAGGTAGCCTGGGGACGTGAGTCCACCGGACAGAGAGGAGGCTTTGACCTGAGGGAAATCTATAGATGCGGTGTTGAGTCTATGATTCTAGAAAGGACCACCACGATTGAGGATGCTGGGACGCTGGTTGAATGTGGGATGGAAAGGGAACCTGAGAAAAAGGGGAAACGGGGGATATAGATGCGGCGCGCCACAAGAGAGAAGAGGGGAGCAGGAAAAAAAAATGGGAAAAGGAAACAAGAAAGGCTTCCTCCGGGTAATGTTGGAGTATGAAGCCACGACTGAACCGAAAAGGAGAAAAGAAAGGGAAAAAAAGAAAACCAATAACCACGAAACTCCCCCCTCACATCTTCCTCTCATTGCTCCCACATATCCACCACCACCCCCCTCCCCCTCTTCCTGCCCCCCACCCACTCCTCCAACTCCCGCAGCTTCACCGGCCGCACATCCACCTCCCTCATCCGTCCCCTCCACCCCTCATCCCCCAACACCCTCTTCAACCCGGCCACATCCTCAACCATCCCACCCTCCTCGCCCCCCTCCCCCAGCAGCGCCCCCGCCACCCGATCCAACCGCTCCATCGCCACCAGCGGCGGCAACGGGACCACGTTCGCGGCGGGTAGCGTCAGGAACTGCGGCAGCGTGATGGTGGTGGTGGTGGTCGTCGTCGTCGCCTCGGCAGGTCCGGTGGTGCTGACGCCGCCCGGCGAGTCGGGGGGCGTGATGGGCAGCGTTTGCGTCGTCGTCGTTGTCGATGGCGGCGGCGCCGATGGGGACGCCGGGAACACCGCGGCGATCCGCAGACCCGGTCGCAGGCTCGGGTGGCTGCTTTGATGCACGGTGCCGGTGGCGAGGAGGAGGTGGAGGGGAAGCGGGCTGCTGGCGCCGGGCTTGCGGGCGAGCGGCGGCGGCGGCAGCGGGTGCGGCAGCGCGGTGTAGGCGAGGCGGACGACGATGTCGTTGGCGGATGCTGGGGCGGCGGAGAACGGGCTGCGCTGGGAGGAGAGCGTGACTGTGAGTTTGGGAGTAGGCGTGGACGCGGTGGAGGAGGGGCTGAGCTCGTCGTCGTCGTCGTTGTTTCCGGTGGCGGAGTCGCGTCGCTCGTCTGCGGCGGCGATGAAGAGCTGGGCGATTTGGTTGTGGAGGGTGCTTGGGCTGCTACTGGCTGCCGTCGTCCCTGGTTTGGCCGTGGGCCGGGTAGGAGATGCGGACGTCGAGGTCGAGGAGAGGTTGCTGTGGCTTCGACACGCGGCGAAGGCGAGGGCGCGGCGGGATGGCATGGTGGTTGTTTTGTTTTGTTTTTTCTTTTCTTTTGACTCGTTCTTTTTGGGTTCCTTGGATCCGGGATTCCCTGCAGGATGTCCGGAGAAGGCGAAGGCTGAAGCCGGCTGGATGCCGCCGAATAGACAAGACTCTTGCGTCTATATATCCCTTCGCTTTCTTGCGCTTGCTGCCTGTTCTCTTTTCTCCCTTTTCCCCTTTCCACACAAGAAAGGACAAACCTCAAAAGGCCACGGCTCCTCTTGGCCGGAAAAGCAAAGCGATATCGGCGCCGGGGATGAGAGGTGGAAAGTGAGGTGAGACGGGAAAGGTGGTCGATGGATGAGATAATGCAGACCCGCCGCTCCGGAGCTTGTCTTTTCTTTGGAGGTATGCGTGCGGGATCTGGTGATGACACGCAGGGGGGACGGGGGAGGGGTGTGTGACGTTTATGTAGTGCTATGTATGCATGTACCTCCCCGGGTGTGATCCACGACGATGATGGATGATGCGGGTCAGCGATGCGGTGCGACGCGCAGCCTTGTGACAGGAAGCTGGGGCTGGGCTTGGCTGTGCTTAGGCGTGGGGGGTATGGAAGGGATGGATAGTATGGAACGAGGCGTGGACGGATAAATATGTGCGATGTGAATCGGGAGGTTGAGAGAGAGATATATACCTCTCTCTCTTTTCTTCTTTGCCAATGCTGTAAAGAGGAGGTGAGGTAGGTAGGGGTGAAGAAAGGAAGCAACGAATCGAACGAGTCGGTCACGGGTGATATAAAAAGCACAAACTTTGACCGCTGAATGTTATACCGATGCCATGGCATATGGAAATATCCCTTGCCTCTCGCTCAATCTCCTCTCGTTCTGCCCTCCCGTGGTTTGATGAATACGCGGTTTCGCAACACGCTCCTGTCACTCACCTCTTTTTCCTCGTCGCTGGGGAACGTTTCCACCCTCCCGCGCACGGTCCGGTTGCTGGTGGGCCTACCTGGCTGTGGATGTGAATGTGGATGTGGATGTGCGTGTACATTAGTCTACGGTTCTGAACGCGGTACGTATCCTCTGTCTTGGGCGTTGAGTTTGTTCGGTTCCCCCTTTCCACACCGCCGGTTTGAGGGGGTGAGCAGGGGGTAGGAGTAGGGGAAGGGAAGGGAAGGGAAGGGCAGGGCAGGGGGGGAACGGCGCCCTGCCTCCGCACGCGAGTGAGGGAAGGCAAGCCATGTTCCTGATGGGATTGGCGGCGACATCCTTGTCGAGATCTTGCTTGCTCTCCGGCTCATCCCTTCCCCTTCTCCTTTTTTTGAGTTTTGGTGACAACGATGCGGGGGGTTTGGTGGAAGTCGGCGGATGTGGTTTGCCTGCGAACCGGCGGTGTGGACGGGATGCGCTTGCGTTTGCGTTTGGTCGGTCGGTCGGTCAGCGTGGGCTCATCGCTGGGGCGTTGGACAGAACAATCCCTGGGCCTGTGGCAAGTGTGGCTTTGGGGGCTGAATGCTGTCATCCATCTCGTCTCGCGTTATATAAGGCAGATGCGGCTTTGCGGCGTAGAGGGCAACTTGAGATACTGTTTGTAAGATCTTTGCTGCATGTATTCTGAATATGTCAAGATCTCTCTGCTTGCTCAGCTCAGCTTCGTTGGTGAGGGTGACCGGGAGTGAGTGAGTGAGTGAGTGAGCTGAGGCTGAGGCTGAGAAAAGCGGAGCGGCTTCGGATAGCGGTCGGCCTCGGCAAGAGTTGCCACCGCTCACCGACTTGTCGTCCCTCCCGGATCCAAGTCCGCATTCACAATCCACATCGGCATCCACCATGACTTCCACCATGACATCCGCATATTGAGCTTCACCTCCACATCCATATCCACCACCCATTCCCTCGGTTCCATCACCCACCGCGACGAGAACTGCATTTCCCAGCCCTTCTTCCAGGGCCCATAAAAACCATGCCAAACGCACACACATCATCTCTCGGCCGCCCTGACATCTGTCGCCCATCGGGTTCTGTACCTGAGATCTCATCTCTGCCCTTTGACGTTGGGATGTGTTGCCCTGCTCTGCGCTGCGCTGGCAAGCCTCGTATACCGCAACTCCAATCCGCTGCCGCCTGAGATGGGGACCGTAGGTACCTGAGACGCACCGCCGACCAGTCACGCATCAAGAAATCTTGCTTTTTTCTCTCTTCGTCTTCTTCTTGGTTGCTTCGCTCCCAACGACTCCACAGCGGTGATCACGTCGCCCTCGTCTGAACGTCATCGACGGTGTTGTTAGACACAAACCATCCTTGACACCGACACTTCGGTTTGGCTGCCTGCGTTGACAGAAAGCGAGCAAAAGCAAACAAAAGTGGCACCCTCGTCTTGATTGATGGGCCTTCTTCTGTTTGGGCAGGGGATGTTGGTGAGTGGGGTTCGAAGGTCGCCTTGCTGTGGACGACATGCAAGGTACGAGTTGCATGCACTCGCACACACTTTGCACCCTTGTCACCATTCACCAGGCACGCTGGTTCGCGTTGCGGCTTGCTTTGGCTAACCAAACGAGAGCAAAGGATTTGAATCCTCGTGCATGCTAATCAGAAGCTGTTTCGAGCTGCTATATCTCTCTATCCAGGATGTGTAGAAGATCACGCTAACCACTGGCTGCGCCTGGATGGAGACTGTACTCACCACCATGGGTTCATCTTCTCCTCTGTTCCTCTCTCTTGCTTTTTGTGATGCCTCCTAACATGCATGGAAGATCACCCCAACCACGACAAATCGCAGCGATCGGTTGGCCCTCATCATCGGGATTCTGCGAGGCGGTGCTTGGCTCGCTTTTCTCCTCTCTTTTTTTTTTTCATTCTTTTCTCATGCTTTTTCACTGCCTGCGTGTTCCTTCTTCGTTTCGGCACTCACCACTGCCATCGGCGCGACTGGACACAAACCACGCCGGGACCTGCAGGACACAAAATCCAGATGCCAAGCGAGAGACACGGCCTGATTGGCGCTGGAAGCCGCTCAGCCATGATAGGCCGGCGCTTAGGCGCCTGCGCCGCGTGGAGCATGAAACACCATAGCCGCCATGTCTGGATGCTGGAACCTCTGTCTTGGGATCTTTGTTGCTGTCTTGCTGCCTACAGAAAGGGCCGCATGGCCCTTTTTGTGGTGTTGTTTACGTCTTTTCCTTTCCTTTCGATGTGCTTTGGATCGCTTTGATGCCGTTTCGCATCAACATTTTCTATCTGTCCCTTTTTCCGTCTATGGTTTCCGCCCTGTCTCCGAGACCAGATGCTCTTCCTGCTTTGCCTGGCATTTTGGAGATTCGAAAATGTCGCTGGCTTGCCGTTGGGACCTGTCACGTTTGACAAGAGAGCCACCGCGAGCAATACGACGACCTCTGGATGGGTTGATGCGCCGAATGCGCGGAGCACGTGGGATTTGATTCTTTCCTGCTTGACAACGCTTTCGTTGTGTGCTTGGACGGCGTATCACCCGCACATACGGCCTGACAATCATTGGTTTAAGAAGTTTCTACGGAGGTTCTGGTGGATGCTCGTTGCGATATTTGTCCCGGAAGTCGTCCTGTATTGCGCGTGGGACCAGCGATGTTCTGCTGTCGATTTTCAAAAAGACATCAACGCAATCAGGAAAGGTCAAGGGGTTGAAAAGACCCTCGATGATCGGTCAAGCAACGATCAAGGCCATACTCGTTTGTCGCAGGACTCTGCATCATCGGTGAGGCCGGACAGTCGGAGTCAAGGATCATCAGTATCGCCTCCGCCACTATCACAGAAATTGCCCGCGAAGAAACGCGAGGAATGGACGATTGAACAGGCTTTCTTTGCGACTTCAGGGGGCTTTGCTGTTGATAGCAGTACCTTCTGGCCGCAGTCTCGGGCGACCTTCACACCGCCAGCAATGCTATTGCTCGCAAGGCTTGGCCTTCTGCCAGACATCTCCCAGGAAGCAGTGAGAGACAAAAGCAACGCTGACGGTACGGCGAAGGCACTTGTGTGCCTCCAAGCTGGATGGTTCCTCCTTCAATGCATTGCTCGAGCAGCCCAGAAGCTTCCCCTAACGCTACTTGAAGTGCATGTGTTGGCACACGTCGTGTGTGCGTTCTGCATGTATTCTCTGTGGCTCAAAAAGCCGTACGATGCGGAGTATCCTGTGATATGTGAAGATGAGCGAGCAAAAGACCTTGCTGCGCTGTTCATGATAGATGCGAGATCCGTAAGTTCGCCATCGACTCCCTGTAAAGAGCGCTCATCCAACGCCAGGCCGACAGCATACCCGACACTTCTATCACCGTCCGGATAATGCTCCCCCGGATTACGATAGGACTACAGTGGATATACGGGAAGTCAGAAGTGCGCACGCCGGTTGCAGACGGCATCTCAGCAAAGTTGGTCGCGTGCGCTTGGCGATCGCCTCGCTCGATGGCTACTCCTCCCCACCATTGCTGGACGAGTACTCCGACGAAAACTACACGGGCCCTGGTGATCCGGAAAACGCAGCGCTCATGGCAGAGCATCTTCAGCGCGCCAATCGGGCTACCGAGTACCTCCGGAGACATATCGACATCGTGCGAAAGCATCTCGCTGAGGATTTTGAGAAAGAAGTGAAGCATGAAACTCAACCAGCACGGCCATCATCTTCTCGGACATCGCTCCCACAAATGTCACCACGTTCATCGACCGAGTCATCGGCGTCTTTACGCTCTGGCTCACGTTCTCCCTCCATCGGCTCAACCTCACTACCTCCCTCCCTAGGCTCAGTCTCACCACCTCCCTCCATGGGTCGACGCTCACGTTCTCCCTCTCAAGCCCGGATCCAGCCTTCTCCGCCCTCGCCGTCTCCATCCCAAACATCTTCAATATCTACCGCCCCTCCTCAAAAGCCGCTTCCACCTTCTCCGACACCCTCCCGAATACCGCTTCCACCTTCTCCGACACCCTCCCAAACACCTCTTCCACCCTCTCCGACACCCTCCCAAACGCCGCTTCCGCCCTCTCCGACCCCATCTATGGAACCTCTTCCACTGTCTCCGACACTCTCCCAAACGTCTCTCCCACCCTCTCCCATACCCTATCAAAAGCCTCCTCCACCCTCTCCCACACCCTCTCAAACACCGCTTCCACCTTCTCCAACGCCCTCTCAAAGGCCGCCTCCCCCTTCCCCGACCCCGTCTCAGACGCCTCTCCCACCCTCCCCTACATTATCCCAAGGACAATCATCTCAGCTCTCCTCCACATCCTCGTCCCTCGCCCCAAACGTCCTCTACCTCCGCGTCCACACCATCGACCTCCCCTACGCCGTCCCCTACCTGCCCCCCCTCCGGCCCACCGCCCACGGCCCAGGCAAACCCTACTTCCTCTCCCGCGGCACCGCCACCCTCGCCGAGCACCCCGTGCCCCCCGCCCTCCTCGGCGCCGCCTACGGCGCCATCCACCTCGCCGCCTGGAACACCGCCTTCCCGACCCTTTTCGAGATGTGGGCCTGGCGCGCCTCGGCCCTGAGCTTCGTCGCCGCGCCCCTGGGCTGGGCGGCCATGTTCGAGAGCTTGCGGCTGGCGGAGCGCGTCTTCGGGCCCCCGCAGCGGGCCTCGCCGCGCCGCGGGTGGGCGTGGTGGCTGCGCCGGGTGCTGGCTGGGATGCTGGAGGCGGCGGCCGGGCTGCTGATCTTTTTCGTTGGCTCCGTCGCCATGCTGTATATCGTCGGCCGGGGCTTTGTCATGGTGGAGGTCTTCATCGGGTTGCGGGTGGGGGGCGTGGAGGGGGAGGGCTGGTATCGCACCGTGGAGTGGGCGGAGTGGGTGCCGCATGCTGGGTAGTGAGTGCCGCGTTCGGTGCCTCCAATCTTCGAACATCTATGCAAATACAGCTGGACTTCCGCCCATTTCTAAAGTGGAAGAGGAAAGGATATGTGATATGTAAGAAGCTCTAACATTGTCCTTAAATTTGTATATTTGATTAGGTTGGTCATGACTCATGAGTTTGGTATTTATGCCTCCACAAAAGAGATTACAAGGTGAATATACATTTCGCAACACAAGAAACAAGAACGGTACGATGCGGCCGATATAAGAATTGGCAGTAATTTACGAAAGATGAATAAGAGCGGGGCGATGCGAGTGGTATCAGAATGCACAGTGATTTACTGAATGCAAGGAAAATTGAGGAAAGTGGCGATGGAAACAAGTGCCATCGACAGTAAAGCGCTCAAGGGGATTGGAGAACACGGGGATAAGGTCTCGTACGAAATTGGAAGAGAGTGAAGACATCCAGAGGCGCAACATTCTGTTAAGGCAAAAGAGAGGAGATCACTACTCGCGAATGACTCCTTGCTCTTGGACGGAGGGTATCTGAGCCTCGACATCGTGTTCCGGACGGCGATTCTTCTTGAATCCGCTAAACCACTCTTTCCAGGGGGAAGGAGTAGCGGAGGCATCACGGCCAAGGGCAGGGACAGCGGCAGCGGCTTCGGCTTCGTCTCTCCGTCCCGCCGGGTTCCCAACTGGTTCAGCCTGGACGAGACGGTCTTCGCTGCCTCGGAGGTCGCTGTCGTCCTCGGGGTAGACAACCGCCGTCGCTGGCGGAGGTCGGCTCTCTCGCTTCAGCTTCTTCTCCTCGCGGCGCAGCTCGTCCGGTTTGTACTTCTGATCCAGGTACTCCTCCAGCACCCGCAAGTTCTTGGTGTTGGCCTTGTAGGCGGCATCGAAAACGTCGCCGATGATGGGAACCAGTCCAATGCATAAATCGACAGCGATGTGGAAGAGCATCAAGAGATGAGTGGTGAAGGGCAAACCGCCCGTGACCTTGGTGCAGCGCCAGTAGAGCATGAGAGCGAAGAGACCATCGATCAGGTCGCCCGCGGCGGGAACGAGCCCGATGACGCTGCTCCAGCCGAAGCGGACGCCGAGGAGGGAGAATAGGCTACAGTCCAGCCAATATGCGCGCTGCCGCATCTTCGCCAGGATGACGGCGTCATGTTCGGGGAGGTAATCCGGGATCTGCTTCTTCACTTTCACGCGCTTGGTGCCGCCAAATCTCCTCGGCTTCTCGATGTAGGCGTAGTATGGATCCTGGAGAAGGCAAGGAGGTCAGGGCAGGAGGTCAAGAGAGATAGGGAGAGAGAGAAGGCGTAGACTTACGTAGTCATCCGCCGGATCCCGTTTTTGATACTTGTCCAGCTGCTTCCCCAGCATCTTTCTCGCGGCATATTTGGTGACGACGTTCGCCATGGTATCGAAGCGTGTTCAGACGGCAGCAAGCGGATATACCAAAACGAAAGAGACGATATGAGGCGATGACAAAGATGATATACAGGACGGACGGAAGGAAAAAAGCGATACGGTCCGGCGTTTGCGATGGATACCCGGGTTTGCTGGACCGATGCAGCGTTTATGTACAGTGGGATGACGGACAAGCCGTCTGAACTCCCGATGCGCCGGAGTTTGAGTCGAGCTGCGGCAAACGCAATCGAATGGCTGGCCTCGAAGGCGGCTGAAACGGGCGTTCTGGACAAGCGCGGGATGGGTACGAATAGGAGAGAAGGGCGGCTCTGGGGACGGAAGGGCGCGAGACAGAGTGAAAAGGAGAGGAAGAGGAAGAGGACGAGGGATATATTGATATACAGCGAATGTCACGACGGAAGGGCAGAGAGTGATATACTACTATACTAGTATACAGTACAGGGAATACAACAAGAAGTGGGCAAGTGCCAGGGTAAAACGAAGGGCGAGCAGATCGAGCCTGCCAGTGATGACGCCAGGCGTGCAACGGGACGGGGAGATGAGAGGGAAGATTCGCTGGCACTAGGCTGCTCGGCGGTCGCACAGCGAATCAGATGGATCATCCATCTAAACCCACCTAAAACCGAACGTCATATGCCAGTCGGAGAAGCTGCTGCTGACGCCACATGCGGTCTGCACCGCCACACCAACCTGCACCGCCACCGTCCGTCCCGCACTTGCTGTCTCTCGCTCTCACACAACACACATCGACCCTCGCCGACTCGAACCTCTCGCAGCTCACCACCATTTGCCATCGCTGTGCTGCGCGGCTCTTCCTCAACCCTCCCCCTCTCTATATACCCCAACTGTGGCTGTGAAGCGATACGACAACTCCGTGCTGGTCTAGACCACATCTTCCCTCATCCCGAGCTGCTGTTGAGCAGCTCCGCTTCGACCGACACACGTGTTTACGCGGATATGCCAAGGGACACCGGTCAACATGGACGATCAAAAGAAGATGACGCTAGTTGACTGTGAGTCTTGCTCTTCCTCTCTGCCCGCAGGATGCCGTGTTCGCGCCTTGGACCGCGTTGGTGTGCTTCGTAGATGCCTCCGGTCGCACACGACGCAATATCGCCAGTCCTGCCAGACAGCTGCTAATCCTGGCACTCAGGGCTCGATGACCTTTGCGTACGATTCATTATCAACCTCCCCCAAGAAGAACTCCAGTCCGTCGAACGGATTTGCTTCCAGGTCGAAGAAGCACAATGGTTCTACGAAGACTTCATCCGACCGCTCGACCCCAACCTCCCATCGCTCAACCTCAAAAAGTTCTGCATGCTCATTTTTCAACATTGCCCGCTGCTTGCCGGCTACAATATCGAACAGTACCAGCAGGTCTACTCGGAGTTCCTGGCATACAAGACTCGCGTCCCCGTCCGCGGTGCCATCATGCTGAACGAGGCGATGGATCAGGTGGTGCTGGTGAAGGGTTGGAAGAAGGGTGCCCGGTGGAGCTTCCCTCGAGGCAAGATCAACAAGGATGAGAACGACCTGGTTTGCGCGGTTCGCGAGGTCTACGAAGAGACCGGCTTTGATCTGGAGGCGGCAGGTTTGGTCAAGCCGGAGTCGGAGATGAAGCACATCGAGGTGTCAATGAGAGAGCAGCATATGAGGTTGTACGTCTTCCGCGGCGTCCCGATGGACACGCACTTTGAGCCTCGGACGCGGAAGGAGATCAGCGTAAGTTGAGGTGTGTTTGTCGTGCGGAGTTGTTCTGACGCAGCCCAGGCAATTGCTTGGTACAAACTTTCGGACCTGCCGACGCTCAAGAAACGGGGCCAGCAAGGCAACAACGACTTGAAGGATAACATGTTCTACATGGTCGCTCCGTTCTTGGGAGCTCTGAAGCATTGGATTAAGCAGCAACGAAAGCTCGATCGGATTGAGGCTTCGCAAGGTCTGACCGCCCAGCACGTCACGGATGTCGAAGCGGAGACGGCGGACACGGCAGATGACGGCGCGGCTGGCTCTCTGGGTAAAGGCGTACCATCAGATGACCACTTGAACCGACTCCTTGACAACCTCCGGCAGTCAGCTGCTCCGGAGATTGCAGCGCAGCCCGAACCCGCTGCTGACCCTGCGCTGGAGCTCAAGCGGCTGCTCAGCGTTAGCGGTTCAATGCCGGGCTCCGCTCAACCCTCGCAGCCCAATCCGCTCCTGTCCATGCTCCAAGGCAATTCTGCTCCTTCGATGCGATATCACGGCAATGTCGCCAGGCCTCTCATGACGCCTCTTGAAAAGATCACCACCAATGCCCCGGAGCCGCATAGTCCGCATCCCCATCATCCTCATCAACCGCGTTTCACGGGAATGCCGCCGCCACCTCCCTTCCCATTGTCCAATGCTCCCCAGCCACCTTCATCCCAACAGACTCCCATTCCGCCACAGCCACCAGTACATCGCCAATTCCCCCAACAAAGTGCGTTCAATCAACAGCAAACGCAGTTCCCTCCCAACCAGAACCAACCCCACCAGTGGAAGGGGCCACAAGGGCATGCCGTACCACCCACGGCTCCGGCCCAGATGCGTGCGCAACAGCAGTTCCAACGTCCACCGCAATATCAGGGCCCGCAACCCTCGCATCAACACATCACAAGGCTGTTCAATCCACCAAGCGACCAATATGGCCATGCTCCTGGATTCTCCGCTGGTCAAGGACCGGTCATCCCACCTGCTTCACAATTGCCGGCCCCGAGGCTCAATCCGCATGCTCGTAATCTGCTGAACTCTTTCCGGGCGCCGAAGCCGCCGTTGTCGAACTCCCATGCAGAGAACCAGGCCAAGGCGCAAGCGCAAGCGCACAAGGTCGCAGATATCTACAAATCCGTTCGTGGCGACAAACCTGATCAAGCGCAGCCGTCGTCGGATCTTGAGGCCGTCATTTCGCCAATGGAGAGGCTGCTGAGGCCTTCGAGCTTGGGGAATGTGCATCCACCTCAACCGCCCCTTATGAATGGATCTTTCCAGTCTGTCGAAACAGCACAACCTCAACCAAGGAGCGCTCACCAGGACAATCTTCTCAGCCTGCTCCGGTCGCCTTCGGCGGCTGTCGCGACTCCAGTGTCCCAGACTCAACAGGCCGAGAGCTCGACAATGCCTACCGAGCCAGTGGAGCTTTCTGCAAATCCGAGTCCGCAGGTCACCAAACCGCAGTCTCAGTTCGGCAAGGGTTTGTACCCATCAAACCTGGCGCCGGCCACTGTGCGGACCAAGTCGAGTCAGCAGAAGCCCGGGCAAACAACCGCCACAGTATCTGGACCTCTCAACGCTCCAGATCTGGATGTCCTTCAGCGCGGGAGTCAGGCTCACAGGAAGCCTGTCGAACTGCCTGGCCAGCCGATCTCCGCCGCACGCGATGAGAATGTCCAGAGCGGGCCGAGACCGAACCCAATCACTATCCTGGCACGACCCAAACCGCCAACCGGCACGCCAAGTCCGACTAACACGACGACGCCGCCTGTCTCCGCGACTTTGCGGAGGTTTCCCGCGCCGCCCAAGGCCGGCTCGCCTGCACGCCAAAGCCCTCGAGGCACGCAGAGTCCCCGTGGCTTCCAAAGCCCGCGCGGCACGCAGAGCCCTCGCCGCAACCAGAGTCCCCGCGACTACCAATCCAAGACCTTCAATCCCCAGATTCTGCGCCGTGGCCAGCAGCTGCCTCAGGTGGAACCGGTGACGGCGTCGCCGCAGCAGCAGCAGCAGCCAGCGCCGTCAGAACCGGACACGCGCCGCGACAGCTTAAGCACAGCGCAGAGCGCACTGTTAGGCTTATTCAAGCCGCCGATGACCACGAATACGGGGACGGCGGCGCGGGGCCTTGGCGCCGGTATTCAGCCTCCGTTGACGTCGACGATGGGGCCGTTGCCCTCGTCGTCCCGTCCTGGTTCGTCGGGGGTGATGAGCCCGGTGAGTCCGCTGCCGATGGGGTTGGAGAAACGAGCGGGATCCCCGCCGTCGGTGTCGTTGTCTGGGGGGAAGAGCCGGGTGGGTAGTGTTGGTTCGATTGTGGGTGGGGGTGCGGGTACTGGTGCTGGTGCTGGTGCTGGTCCTGCTGGATTGGGTGCGGGGATGGAAAGGAAGCCGAGTGCGGTGAATACGCCGGAGGAAAGACAGTTTTTGCTTGGGTTGCTGAGGGATTTGAAGTAAGGAAAGAAAGGACGATGGAGGGGGATTTTCGTGTGGAGGAACGATATGGAAGGGGGAGGGGGAAGCGACATCGTTCTTTTTTTTCTCTCTCTTCTTTCGCTCTGTTTTTGCTTTGAGTCATATCTCATGGGAGCATGGTTTTTTTGAAAGTTTGGGGGATGGGGGAAAGGGAGGTTTCCCTTTTGTTTTTTTGCTTTCGTTAGCTTTGAGTTGCTATCCGGATATTTTCATCTGATATTTAACTTGAGCATTTTATCCTGCATATGTATATGTATATGTATGCATCCTTTGTGGCGTTTTTGCCTGATGCAAGACTTAGTGTTGAATCTCATTTCATTTTTGTATTTTTCTTCCGTTGCTTCGAAGACTGTTCCTTCTTCCTTCTAAGAGCCGCGATCCAATGCCTGGAGGGGACGGTGGGAACTTACAGCGATATCACGGGATTGTAATTTTCTTTCGCAACGATGGCATGTATGTGGAGGATTGTGTGACGTTCTGGATGTACTTACTGTAGCTATCCCGGATCGGATCGACACGGTTCAAACCTGGATGGAGATCCCCAGCGATCGGAGCGGATCGATCCGAGATATGCGGGTCATCGCACTGCAGTCGATCGGGCGTCTTCTACACACCTACTGCATCTGCAGTACCTCCTCACCCACCCCCTCATGCTACAATGCACATTCATTGCTTTGGCGCAGGAGGAAATATTGTGGATGGAGGATGAAAAAATATTTGGGGCTGGATGTATGGTTCGAGTCGGCCGCTGTCCTGAAGTGCTCAGGCGATTGCCTGACATGAAGGGATGCGTTTGACACAGTTCTCGAGAATGCCTTCAGAGTACGTACACGCTCTCTTTTGGTATCTTAACGAAGGAGAAGTAGCATCAATCTGTTTATACGAGGCTGCCAGACCGACCGCCTTTTCCCCCCTGATCGCCCGGCTGTCTATATCCGTCAGGGTCCAGACCCCTTCGCTCGAGCCGGCCGGACCCTTTCCCCAGCTCATCACTTAACAAGCTCCACGTTCACAAGTTCCCCCTCTTCTTCCTTCTTATCTCCCTCTTCCGCTCCCTTCCTTACTCACCCTATTCACAGCTCTAAGAAAATGGACTGACAACAAACCTCCCACTCACTCACATGTACCACACCCCATGCCGCTCACCCACCGCGCAAGCCGGGGCCTCCGCCGAGCCCTCCGTCCGCTCCTCCTCCTCGCCCTCCTCCTCTTCGTCCTGCACGCCCACCGGACACAGCACACACTCCAGCAGCGCGCGCTCGCTCCGCCCCCGCCGCCGCTCGCACCCGACAGCCCCTTCCGCCTCTTCATCAGCGCGCTGCACCTGCACGACGCGCCGCTGCTGCGCGCCCACTGGATCCCGGAGCTGCTCCGGCTGATCCCCATGCTCGGCGGACCGGCCCACGTCTACGTCAGCATCCATGAGTCGCATTCGCGCGACGATACGAAGGATGTCCTGGCTGAGCTGGGACGTACTCTGGATGGTCTCGGTGTTCCGCATACCATCTACTTGGACCCGACGACGAGGGAGGAGGCGCTGGTGCCTCCGGAGCATCTCCAGGATGAAGTCGACGACGACGAATGGATCCGCACCCCTCCCAACGGGACCTGGGAAAAACGTCGAATCCCGCACCTCGCCGCGCTCCGCAACGCCGCGCTCTCCCCGTTCTTCACCCTGCAAGCCGAAGCCGAAGCCGCCGCCCAAGCCCAGCAAGAACCCGCCTCCCCCCCACACCCCCTCCTCCTCCCCTTCACCCACCTCCTCTTCCTCAACGACGTCGTCTACCACGCCGAAGACATCCTCGCCCTCCTCCACACCCCGACCCCAGACCCGGGTCACTACGCCGCCGCCTGCGCCCTCGACTTCCACACCCCATACATCTTCTATGACACCTTCGCCACGCGCGACCTCCGCCCCGGCGGCGGCGGCGGCCAGCCCCCCCTGCCTCGCGGCCGGTGGCCCTACCTCCGCGACCCGGTTGCCCGCAGCGCCTTCCGTCGTGGCGTCCCCGCCCCCGTCCGCAGCTGCTGGGGTGGCGCCATGGTGGTGCGTGTCGAGGCCCTCCTCGCTGCCCCGCAGCTGCGCTTCCGCGCCCTCCCCGCCAGCTTGGCCCAGATGCATCTGGAGGCGAGTGAGTGTTGTCTTGTGCATGCGGATTTGTGGGACGAAAGCGAAGGAGGCGACGGGGGTGGAGTCTGGATCAACCCCGATGTTCGCGTGGCGTATGATGAGGCGACGTATGCGGCGATGCATCCGCGGGATGGCCGGTGGGTGGGCGGGGTGTGGGATGTGATGGTTGGGGAGGTGGAGGGGTGGGTGGTGGATTGGTTTGCTGGGTGGTGGGTTGGTGGGTGGGTTGGTTGGGGTGGATGGGGGAAGGGGGTGCGGGAGAGGGTTAGGACGTGGGAGGAACAGGGTAAGGGGAGGAGGAGGGAACCAGGCTGGTGGTGTGTGGTTGATGAGATGCATGTGCTTAGGAGGGATGGGTGGGCGCATGTTTGAGAGCTCTTTCTGATGTGGTGGGTTATGGGTGTAAATAGGTATGCATTGCTGCTCTTGTATACGCAAGCAGTGCACTGTGTGGATTGGATGATGTACAGTACGGTATGGTAGGTGCTTGATACATGGATTCGTTCAACTCCTGGTTGGTTTGGGATGTGATGTTTTCCGTTTGATATGAGAGATGTAGTGTAGTGTGCTGTGGTGCATACTATCCATCCATCCACCAATTTATCCGTCCACCCGTCCATCTCTCCCTTTACAGTTTCGTCTTGGTAAGCGTGTGTACAGCTTCGGCTTCAATGGTATTACATTAGCTCCACTAGGTTGGTATCTATATACGATACAGATATGAGTACATGCTTCTATGCATTTTGTTCAGTACGCTGAAGTATCAAAGCATTAAGGATTATTACTAGTAGCTCCACGTAAAGCCTGCCCGCTTACTACATGCCGTGAGCACGGGAAGATGTATGTAGGTATCCTGGTATCCTGGTATCCTGGTATGGTATCGTAGAAAGAATACAAAAAAAGAGAAGAAGGGGGGTATGTAAGGGGGAAAAAATTCACACCCATCCCCATAATCATCCCCCACTACCACCGGCAACCTTATCCAAAAGCGCAACACGCGCCGCCCTCTCCGCAGCCCCCTGTACCTCTCCATCATCTCCATTCCCATCTCCACCAGAAGTACCGCCCTCCACGAAAACCAGCGGCGGCCTCCTCACCGGCCTCACCACCTCAAATCCACCACCACCACCACCACCACCACCACCTTTCCCCTTCTTCCTCCCCAGCTTCCCCATCTCCCTCCCCGTCCCAAGCTTCAGCCCCAACCACCTCCTCCCCGCCTTTTTCTCCATCCCCGCCGGCTCACTCCGCACTGCAGCCGCCGGCATCCCGTCGCCTCCCGGGTAGCGGTAGAAATAATCACTCTCCCGGACCGCGTAGTCTTTTCTTCCCCCCGGCGCGGTAGCGAGGGCATGGGGGGATGAGGGAGAGCAGGGGGAGAGGGGGATGGTTTCGAACCCTCCCTCTGCTTTGTGTTTGTCTTCGCTTTCGGCTTCTGATGAGGATGCGGCTCCTTCGTCGCCGTCATCGGCGGCGTGGGCGGAGTGCGTCATCCGCCCGCGGGTGGGAGAGGATGTATGACTGAGACGTGGGGGGCGGAAGAAAGATGGTCTCCGCCCGGTAGCTGTGGAAGGATGCGAGGGGGGTGAGGTAGGTGCGGTGCTAGGGCGCGAGGAGAGAGCGTGAGGGAGGGGAAGCAGAGGAGTCGCCGATGCGCTGTGGGCGAGCGGTTTGCTCGCCACGACGTCATCGAATGCTTTCGATGGCGGTTGGAGGTCGTTGTGGTTGTAGAGGTAGCTGTAGTCCTCATCATCCCGGTGCTGCTGATGATGATGATGATGATTCTCCGACGGCCGGCGGGTATCGAGATCCTTGAGCCCGAACGCGTGCGGCGCGTTGGCTGCGGAGGAGGTCAGGTAGCGGTAGCCGTGGCCGAGGACGACGACGCCGCGGCCGAGGGCGATGAGGCTGTGCAGCGCGAAGGCGAGAAGGATGCCGCTGTGCAGACAGAGGATGGTGAAGGCGAGGCGGCAGCGGGTGGATTCGGGGACGTGGAGGGTGGGGAGGAAGGCGAGGGAGAGGCTAAGGGCGAGGAGCCGTGCGAGGGAGAGGGCGGCTTGGACGATGGTGCCGGTGTGGCGGCGGCGGAGGAGGAGGAGGGCGAGGAGGTAGATGAGTTCGGCGCCGAGGAGGATGGGGAGTTGGACTTGGCCGTCGGCCGACATGGCGCCGGACAGCATGCCCTGGGCGAAGTGGTAGAGCAGCGTGATGCTGGTCCAGACGGCGGTGCCGGCGCGGTCGGCGTGGCGGCGGAGGAAGCGGCGGAGGCTGGATGGGAGGCTGGCGACGAGCTGGGGGTCGTCGTCGTCGTCGTCGGGGGAGGCGTGCTCGCGCAGCCACTTGGGACACCAGAGTCGCAGGAGGAAGGGCAGGAAGAAGACGACGATGGCGACGAGGGTGTTCCAGCTCTCGAACGCGGCTCGGTAGCTGAACTGGATGACGGAGAGGGCGACGATGGGGACGAGGAAGAGCTCGAGGAGGAAATCGGTGCAGAGGACGAGGCAGAGGCGGAAGCGGTGGAAGGGCGCCCGGGGCCGGGTGGCGAGGGCGAGATCGCGGCCCAGCAGACCCGCCTGCACGACGACGACGCCGGCGGCGAGCGCGAGCAGCAGCCAGACGACCATCTCGAGCCAGACGTCGTTGAGGGCGATCAGGCCGACGATCTGGCCGAGGGTCTGCATCCCCATCGTCCCGTTGACGGAGTAGAGGCCGTCGGCGACGTTGGCGAAGTGGTACCCGTCCGCGCCCGCGACGAGCGAGTCGTTGAACATGAGCATCGACCAGGCCGTCGGCCCGACCGCGGGCTGGTAGAAGCCCGGGTAGTGCAGGTTCAGCGTCGCGAGCACGAAGCTGAATTGGAGGTAGTGCATCACCTCTGTTACCGAGGGGGGTGCTACCACCGTCGAGGTCCGGGTCGGTGGTGAAGGCGGCGGCCGCGACGGCGGTGACAGCATCCATGATCGTCTCCGCGTTGGTGGAGCCTTCATGCCATTCACGGCCGGGTGACTGCGGCCGTCCGTCGGCTCTCCGTGCAGGCTGGACACGATGGAGGCGACGGCGACGAGGAGGACGAGGAAGGCGGGCGCGTACTTGATCACCATGCGGGTGTGGTGGGGGAGGGCCGGGGTGAGATTCGGCGAGTCGACGGAGCGGCACAGGTACGTCTCCTGGCCGGAGGCGGCGCCGAGCTGGTACCGGGCGGAGAGGGTGTTGAGGAAGTGCGTGTGCGCGACGGTGTCGTTGAACCAGATGGAGTAGGAGGCGTTCGTGGGGTAGTCCCTGCGATGGATGGAGGGGGACGAAGGGTTGTCCGCGGAAGTGAGCGAGTGGGTTTTCAACAATCATCACGTTATGGAGGAGAATGAAGCACGACAGCAGGAGAGAGGGAAGGGGGGAAAGTCAACGCGAAGTCAAGCAAGGCAGGCAGGCAAACAGTCCGGCACTCACTCACCAGAGGATGAAGAGACAGTACTCCTGGTCGTCAGGGTCGTACGTGCAGCTGCGATGCTCTCTCGTCGTGGCCAGACGACCCCATTGCCGCAATTCACTCGTGAGCCGGACATCCTCCTCCCAGGCCCGTCGTCGCGCGCTCAAATCGCCGGTGCGGTTGTCGGCCAGGTCGAGGTCGAGGGTGGAGCCGGTGAGCTCGGCGAGGAGGGTGTAGCCGGGCCCGGACCCGTTCGCGGCGTACCAGGCCTGCAGGCTGTTCTTCAGATGGTCCGCCCAGGGGTAGGCCGCATCGACCGAGGGGACCATGCACGTCGTCGACCAGACGAACGTCGCCGCCCCCGTCGCCCACCACAGGCTGACGGCCCACAGTGACCCCCGCGGTGACCCCCGCGGCGACCACCAGAGCATCCTGTAGCGGGCTGAGGAAGGAGAGAAGGAGGGAGAGAAGGGGGAGGGAGAGGGTAGGAGGGAGGAGGAAGGAGAAGAACAGAGAGTGAGATAGAGAACAGGAGAAGGGAGATGTGAAGAAAGAGAGAGACAGGAGACAGGTTTGACAGGCCAGGATACCGAGGATGGATGGAGGAGCGGAGGACTACATTAATGAGGACCTACCTATAAAGTTAGCGGGGGGGTGATGTACCGGCCGGAATGGTTGCCGATCGCTCTTTTAGCTGCGCTCACAGCCTTCACCACTCACACCTTTTTTTGCGGGACGACCTGACTCAGCCACTACTGAGCCATCGTCGGGAGTCGGCAAGTGGGCTTTGGTCTTGGCGATGCAGGGTGCAGATGATGCACAGTTGCAACTCCTCCCCATGAAAAGATTCTCCATCACGCTCCGTATCCAGGTGGGTTCCTTCCCGACCGACCGGTTCGAGTATTTCATTATGCATGTTATCAAGCTTGGCTAAGGACCATATCTATCACTGCCACACATGTCAGTCTGTCTGCTTCAACATCCATCCCCCGTCGCCGTCGCTTTTCTCTCTCCCCAAAAAATCTCTTCACGAAATTGGCCCCTCGTATTCTCACACCCGCGCTGGCGTTCGTTTCGGCCTTACGCCGGCCGGACAAAACCCCGAAACACACCACTATGACCGCATCGCCTCCTTGGACCTGAAGAACGTGAAACGACTCCGTACGAAGGGAGATGGACCAATCAGATCCACCCTGTTCCTTTTTCATTGGAATTTCGTCATTGCTATCGATTTTCATCGTGGAAGGAAGACGGCAGGGCACGACTGACCTTCCTGGCCAATGGCGATGGAGCGAATAGATAGCGGGTGCCACGAGGGGAGAGGGGACGTGGGGGAAAAGGATGGACATGGTATTGTTGGAAATCCCATCATAACCCTAATTCCCCTGGCTAGTAACACGACAGTAACAGGTAATAACATATTAGGATACTGGCTACTACTCACGTCCTACCGTACCTGAAAGTCCCTAATTGCGCTGACTCAGTAACTCCTCCTCTTCCCCCGCATGTTCCCCTGTTCGACCATCTCTCCTCCAAGGGAATTCATACAGTTGACCGGTTTAGCAACAACCCGTCCCGTGGCACGTCAACCAATCAGCCCGGCTCGAATGGGGTGCATGCCGGACGTCATCCATTGTTGCACTCCCTCCCCTTCTGTCCTTCCGTCCTCCTCGCCAGCCCGCGCATTCCTGCTGCGGTCTGCTTTCTTCGTGGCAGTGCGTCATGACTACGATAACCACGTTGGGCACGGCAGTCAGGTCACACTGGCCTGCCGCCTTCTTTAACATGATTGACCTCCCTCGCTCTCTTTCTCCTCCTCCTTCTTTTTCTCCCACTTCATTCTTCTCTTCTCCTCTCTCTCGCTGACTTCATCTTCATCCCATCCATTGTCTGTCTTCGTGACCTGTTGAGTTGGTCCACCTTCTCCTCCCTCACACCTCTCACATACCCACCCCCATCATGCCGAGCAGCACCAACGCCAACAGCAACCAGACGGACCCGCTCCAGCACCCGCTGGAGGCCACCGCCCAGGCTATCCAGTCGCTGACCTCGGGCGAGCTGCGAGCGCCGCGGATGAGCCACATGGGCAGCTCCAACGAAGGTCCTGCCGACATCATCGCCAAGGTCTCGGGCGCCTCCCAGGGCGGCATTCGCGCTGACGACGGCCCCTACTTCACCACCCAAGAGGGCATCCCCTGGCCCGACGCCGAGCACAGCAAGACGGTCGGCGGCATCCCCATCGCCAGCGACGTCTTCCTGTTCCAAAAGCAGCAGACCTTCAACCGGTCCAAGAACCTCGAGCGGATGGTCCACCCGTGCGGCTCCGGCGCGTTTGGCTATTTCGAGTGCACCCACGATGTCGCGCCGCTCACCAAGGCCAACTTTCTCTCTTCTGTCGGCGAGAAGACTCCCATCTTCACCCGCTTCTCCACCGTCACCCTCGGCCGCGAGTTCCCCGACGAGGCCCGCAACCCTCGCGGCTTCGCCACCAAGTTCTACACCAAGGAGGGAAACTACGACATCGTCGGCCTCAACTTTCCCGTCTTCTTCTGTCGCGATCCCATCCAGGGCCCCGACGTCATCCGCTCCCAGTCCCGCAACCCGCGCAATTTCCTCCTCGATTACGATGCCCTCTTTGATCTCCTCGCCAACACCCCCGAGGCCAACCATGCCGGCCTGATGTTTTTCAGTGACCACGGCACCCCCCAGGGATGGCGCTTCAATCACGGCTACGGCTGTCACACCTTCAAATGGTACGTCTTTGTATCCCTTCTCTTTTCCACTGTCCCACCTCACTCACTTCCTTCTTCTCCGCAGGGTCAACGCTGAGGGCAAGTTCGTGTACATCAAGTACCACTTCCTCGCCAAGTCCGGCCAGAAGCAGTTCACGCAGGAGCAGGCGACGCAGATGTGTGGTCAGGACCCGGACTACTCCAAGCGCGACCTCTGGGAGGCCATCGAGGCCGGCGACTACCCGGAGTACACCTGCCACGTCCAGGTCATGGAGCCGCATCAGGCGGACCCTGAAACCCTCGGCTTCGACCCCTTCGACGTCACCAAGGTCTGGCCCAAGGATCGGTTCCCCCTGCACCCATTCGGCCGCATGATCTTGAACAAGAACCCGGAGAACTTCCACCGCGACGTCGAACAGGCCGCCTTCTCGCCCGGCTCCATGGTCCCCGGCATAGAGGACTCGCCCGACCCGCTCCTGCAGTTCCGCATGTTCTTCTACCGCGACGCCCAGTACCACCGCATCGGCGTCAACCTGCACCAGGTCCCCGTCAACTGCCCCTTCATGAGCCAGTCGTTCAGCCCGCTCGCGTTCGACGGCCCGATGCGCGTCGATGCCAACCACGCCGGCAACAAGCCGTACGCGCCCAACTCGTTCGCCCACAAGTTCCGGCCCGACGTGGCTGAGGCGCCCTACGCCGTCCACGACAACGTTGTCGGCCGCAAGAGCCATTACTGGCACGAGGGCAAGCCGAACGAGTACGACCAGCCGCGCGCGCTGTGGGCGACGGTGATGACGGAGGCGCAGCGCCAGCACACCATCCACAACACGGTCAACATGCTCAAGTTTGTGCGCTACCCGGTCATCCAGAAGAAGTACCTGGCGCAGCAGTACAACGTCGCAGAGGATTACGCCCGCGGCCTTTACGACGCCCTTCCCACCAAGGACTTCCAGTGGAGCGAGGTCGTCGACCTGGCCGCCACCGCGCAGGAGTGGTACAAGGAGAAGAAGTTCCGTCCGTCGCAGGGGGAACGGTTGATGGGCTTGCCCGTGGCGGATGGCGGGATCGGGGGGTATAACTTGCAGTTGTGACGAGGATGAGGTTTTCAGGGGCGCGGTTGCTTTACAATCAGTACATGTCCGGCTCAGACGTGGGACCTGCTGTGAGCAGGAAGAGTCAGAGCGTGTAATGACGAATGATGTTGACATTGCTATGAACCTGTTTCACTCTGCGCTTTCCGTCCACGCTCCAATGACATCCCTGGAATCGCACGCTCCATGACTGCAGCATCCCCCTCCCCTCCTCGAAGTCCTCCCTCAAGAAATGCGGCTCCCATCCGGCCCACACAAACTCATCCAAGACATAGCCACAGGCGGCCAGGTCCCAGCCGCTCAAACGCAAGTACGAAGGACAGCATGCGCGCAGTTCCAGATCGCCCTACCCAATGCTGATCCAGTCTCCCCGCGCCTCGTTCATCAATCATCATACCACCGAGCGATGTTCCATGCCCTTCGGATCGGAACCCCCGCTCCGCCCCGCTTCGCACCTCGCTCCTACGGTCCTCTGTGCGGTGGAAATGAGCGCGTGTTAGATTAACGTGCCGCTGTTTTGGGGGGTGGGTGGCGCGGGAGGTGGGGGTGGTTGGCTTGGATGGGCTGGATGTTTGTTGAGGAGGGCCTGTGGGTTTGGCGTGCTGACGTTGAGGGGGTTGTGTGAGGAGGTTGACTGAGGAGGCTGAGGCTGGGTGGGTGGAGGGCGATGGTGGGGACGGTGGGATTTATGGTGGATTGGTGGATTGTTGGGAGGGAGAGGGAGAGGGAGAGGGATGCAAGCACTGGCCCGCTTCTTCCGACCAGGGGGAAAAGGGCTGAACAGTTCAGTCGCTACATCTAATTCCCTGATGTACGCGCGTATGCATCTCCTCATGGCTTTGACTGTTAAGAAATGATGCACGACCTCCAACTCCCTCGATTTGAATAGCTCTGCCGTTCCCTAAAAATGTTCATCCACTTTGAATGAGCCACGCTATCGAGAAGGGAAATATGCTCGTCCAACATCACTCCTCATGCCAAACTGAGGATACTCGTCCAACGCTGCCTATTTATCGCACACTAATCTCATCCCAGAATCTGCATCCGCACGACGACAGCCTCGTTCTTCACTCCGTTCGAGTCGGATTGGATTCACCGCCCGATATGACCGAGGATGATCTTCCTTACGCGGTTGCTTAGATACGTAATGTACTGTGTGTCCCACATGGGCTGGTCTGGTGAGCCTGGTGGTGTATGATGTATGGAAGGATGTGGTCTATACCTAGTATGATGATGGTAGACGATATGTCGAAGAGAGATTGCGGTCTGACTATGCTTTTGTCTGGCATGGGAGGACTTGCTGAATATACATGGAGTAGTTATATATAAATGGATGGATGGATGGGTTTTCCTTCAGCTCGTAAGCTTGTCATGCTGTTATGTACATGGAACATGGACCTTGTCGCATGTTGAAGGCATAAAGATGTCGACGTGAAGTCTGTCTCCGGCTTTTGTTAGCACTCACAGTCTCCCCGATGACAAATTGGACGATTCCTGATTCTGTTCCTTCTCCTTTCCCAGCTGCCATCGTCTTAGCTGGAGAGGATAGATGTTTCCGTATCTCTTTACCGAGGCATACCCATGCTTTTGCGCTTTCATACTGCATATTGCACGTGCGCTCTTCTCCTTCTCTTCCCTTTCTAAGAGATAGGTTTAGCTGGAATTTGGAGTATGCTTTCTTGCCTGCTACTAGGTGTGACATACTCTCGTCCCGCTTAGAGTCCCGTCTCTCTCGTTCCCCAAGCGTTCGACGTGTGAATTATTACCGTCCCACCGAATTTGCCTCCGGGGCGGTACGTCGACCCGGGTTGGCCTCGCCATTATACTTCTCCAACTATTCGTAAATCATGGATACCACGCCAATCCATTCTTAACTCCAGGAGAAGCGCTCTTCTAACGCTCGAATGTATCTATCGTCGCCTTTCCTCACCCACTCCGGACCTCCACGCCGGTACTGTGACTGTTTCTGCCTGGCTCTCTATCACGTGCGCGGGATATCTAACTGGTATTACATCGTTAGCAAAGCTCATACCGATGAGAAGGTAAGGCCAGGTGCTGATTGGCGGACTCCTCCCGAGAGAATAAACAGTACCCATCTGTCCGGGACGCGGTCGAGCAGGCGTCGCGAGACGACATTGCGCAACCGTCGAAGTGCCTTGGACAAGCTCGAGACGAAATGGACGAGGCTGTTCGAGGCTGAGTTTAGTCGCTGCTTTCTTTTACGCCTCCTGCTGGAGTTATAGAGACGGATCCTAGGATATATATATCTACTAAGGACTGAGCCTAGCTCTTCCGCTCCGGAGCGTACCTATCCTGATCCCCGTTACGCGCCTCTTTACCTTCTATTTCCCGGAGGGACTTCATTGCTGTTATGTCGAAGCGATTACCCAACGAAGCCGACGATATTGCCGGCTACTATACCGCGGCCTCTTCCGCTTGCTTCGCCGGCATACCTTCTAAGCCACAGAAGGTAACAGCTGCCTACCTACCTTTATCACTGATAACGTCTTCCTCACGAGGTTGGACGGGTGCGTACAATTTTTTAAACCACATCTTAACCTGCGTCATCGATGCGTCCCCCTTATCTGGGCTCATGCTAACAATTGCTGCCGCTCATTCGGGAGGCTTCGTCATTTGGCGGAGGAGCGTAGTGTGAGTGGTTAGGGTGGAATGGGAAGAAGACTGAAGAGATTTGGGGACGATTTCAAGGGGTAGGGGTGAGTGCCCGGGTATTGCTGATCTCTATTCTTGATAGAGTAACATTGTAGCCTATGCGTCTCTGTTGCAATTCTCCATATCTACACTGATATGTCTAATATGTCTGACTAAAAGATGTTTAAAAACCGGCTGCCGAGCTTTCTCAAGACCGCAAGCATGATTGACCTCCCTCATCAACACCGCTTTGCAACGCCGAAGAACCGTGTCTTAGTCCTCCTGACCTGCGGATGCAGCGCAGGCGGGAGCGAACGCTGGCTCGGATTTTTTTCTATTTGGTGGAAGGGGCTGGTATAGCAAGTTGCCGGTTACTGGGCCATACCTACAACGCACGCCCTGGCCCCCGAGATGGTTCTTGAAATGCTCTACGAGCCGTGTAAGAACCTACCAATCTATCCTCTCTCTTCCCGTTAATAAGCTGACCTGCTCGCTGCCCATCAAAGGAACTACTCGTCTTCACCAGGGCTATCACGCGCATGACATAGTCGGGTTCATAGGCTTACTTAACGGGGTGAGCCGTTTCAGCTACCTCACTTACTAGCGCTACCTGGCGCCCCTCGCTGCGGTCCACCAGCTGTCTCCCACCCCTTCCGGACGGCGAATTCCGAGAGCTACCCGATTGCCTGGCCCGATCGCGCGCCTAATGCGTCGATATACCGCAGCAGAAGCTGGTTTGGTGGGCGTCTCTTCTCTCTCACCCNNNNCACCCCCCCCCCCCCCCCCCTTCCTTTCTCCTTTCTGCTGTGACGGTTGGAGAGCAACCAGTGCGGACGTCGATAAAACCTCATGTCCTATAGTTACCAGAAGTAACCGCGACACGTCCGTCATAATGTACAACGGGGACGCGCTAGATGCGCCGCTCCGTTACCGACTTGAACGTCGAACACTTACTCCTGCTGATCGTGGTAATGGCGATAAGGTGCCGCTGTGGCTCTGCCGGGTGGTAGCATATGCCGGTGGAGCCGGAACGTTTTGCGTTCGGAAGGGGAGGAGAGAAGGGGCTTTTGGGTAGGGTGTGACTACCTACTAGGAAGGCTGCCCGAAAGAGATGATTATGGGACATTAGTGTGGAGGTCAGCTTGTGTCCGTGGAAGGAGGTGCATATACTCTTACTGGTCTGTAAAGGGAAGAGGAAAGACTGACTCCTGGAAGGTTTTTTTACTCCGCACTGCTTGGCGGTATTCAGCTCCTTGTATATATATATATATATGCTACTGCAGACGATGTACTACTGTATGGCCAGTCGTCCGTAAAGGGCTGGTTTAGAGTTACTTTTTGGTGGTAGGATCTAACCATCGACCATCCCGCCCGTTATATCTGTATATGTATATAGACAGACAGCCTCCGTCTTCGCTTCCTTAGCGAAGTGATGGTATGCCGCAACTGCTGCGACGGATCTGCACCTTCAGCGTTATAGTATGACAACATGTCGGCCCATACCCTCCCTCACTGTATACGCTCTCCCCCTTGCGTGGTGCAGCATCTGCTACGTTCGGTTCTCCTAGCCCTCCATAGCATTTTCACCTAGGACAGTGGATGGAATCTTCTGTCCGTAACCGCGGTGATGAAGCGCTTTGCTTTTCTTGCTAAGGGCGATGGAAGCCGTCATGGCCCCTTTCGTTGCTGTTCATCCTACTATGAACTCCCATCTGGATTATGAAGGGCAGAAAGAGATGAGCAAGGAGGAAAACTGTTGTCGGACGATGTTGAGGTAGAGAAACATCACATCGGACGCAGGTGCCAATGCTAAATAGGAGAGGCCGCCTCTATCCCTCTACAGCCGGATGGATTCCTTTCCACTGACGTTATAGAGGATCAGATACATGTACACATCGAGGCGGTCGGGAGACACCGGGGGAAAACGCCACGTTAAGAAACGGAAGGAGGAATCTGAAATCATTTTGTTTCATCAACTCTTCTCTCTCTCTCTCTCTCTCTCTCTAAAAGGAAGTAAATACAAAATCGGGATATACACACGAAACAATCGCACTAACCCCCACAAAGAACAAAAACAACAATAAGAAGCAACAAATCACCCCATGCGGCAAACCTCTACTCTACTCAATCTCCCCTCTCTCCTGCAAGAACCCCCGATACCTCTTGGCGCAACGCCTCCGCCAGCTCTTCCCATAGCGAATCGCCAAGCCGGCCGCGGCCATGCTGGCCAGCACGCAGATGCCAAAGAACGTAAACGTCCAGCCGTAGCCGGCGGCGTCGACGAAGGGCTGGACGGAGTAGGAGATGGCGAAGTTGACGCAGGAGGAGCAGATGGCGAGGACGACGACAAGCTCGCCGGAGATGCCCGCGAAGCAGTCCATGGCGTAGGCGGTCGCGACGCTGCAGGCGCTGACCTGGTGGGCGATCATAGCGCCGACGCCGAAGGCGATGGTGAGCCAGTGCGCGCCCGTCTGCGCGCCCCAGCCGTAGAGGAAGTAGCCGACCGCGGCGTACAGGGCGCTGAGGCCGAGGGTGTAGAGCCGCATCTCGGGCTCCTTGACGCCGCCGTTGCGGCGGGTGAGGTGCAGGACGATGTGGTCGCCGAGCACGCCGGTGGCCCAGCCGACGATGTTGCCGACGAGGGCGGCCAGGAAAACGAGCCCGGTTGCGGTGGTCGACCAGTTGTAGGGCGCTTCGGTGAGGATCTCGGAGATGGTGTTGAAGGAGACGATCCCCGCGGTGCAGCCGAAGGCGAAGATGAAGCCCGGGATCACGACGTTGGGGAAGGTGAAGAGGAAGAAGGGACGTTGGAAGTATTGCCAGTATGTGGTGCGGTCTTCCGGGTGGTAGCTGTAGAGCGCGAGACGCTGGGTGAGCGTGCGGCGGGGGATGTCCGGGAGGATCTCGCCGGTGCCGGCGTCGGTTGCGGCGGTGGTGGTGTTGGAGCGCTCGAGCGGCTTCTTCATGTCTGCCTCCTCCTCTACGGTGTCGTCGGTGGGGTTTCGACCGTCGACGGTTGTTGTTGCGACGACCTTGGCGATTGGCAGGGTTTGCGCGCGGTTGAAGAGGAAGCGTGGGAAGATGGTTTCCTCCCAGCTGAGGAAGAGGAGCACGAGCACGGCGCCGTCGATAATGGCGCAGATGTACTGCGACCAGCGCCAGCCGGGGCCGTCCGCGATACTGCCTCCGGTGATGAGGCCGAGGCTGGGGTTTGGAGGTCAGCGACGAATGCTCAACATTCGGTCATGATTGACGAAGGAAGTCTTACATGGACCCAAGTTGCTGCCCAAACAAATAAAAGGACAACGCTTTCCCCCGCTGATGGACGAAGAACATGTCGAAAATGGCCAGCTGGATAACGGCCTGGTAGGCGCTCGTGCCGACCCCGTTCAGCACCTCCGACAGCATCCACTGGGCCGTGCCGTGGAAGGAGCCCGTCCAGATGGCCGAGCCGAGGCAGATGGCCGTCGTTAGCAGCAGGACGGGACGTCGGCCGATCTTCATCGCCGCCGGGATCCAGAAGATGTTGACGAAGCCGAGGAGCAGGTAGTTGAGCGCGCTGCCGCCGTTCATGTTGGTCAGGCTGACGCCGGTTTCTTCGCTGACGGTGGTCCAGGCGGCTGGAGGGGTTTTCGTCAGATGGTTGCAGAGTTGGGGAAGGGAATGAAGTACACTCACATCCAAGCGTGTTCTCTCCATACGAAAAGGCACAGGCGTATAGAGCGAGGAGGAAGAGCTGATAGTACTTCTTGAAGGCGGACCAGTTCTGCGAAGGGTGTTCAGTCAGTACGAGGTCGAGGAGGAGGTTGAAGACTGGAATGAGTGAACGCACCAAAGGATCGCCGGAGCAGGCGGTGGGCTGGGGCAACAGGACGACATCAGATGTGCCTCGTCCAGCATGGCGCACGTCAAGATGGTGGTCGACTATTCCAATGCTGTTTTTTAGCGAGTGTTCCTGAGTCTCTAGATGGTAGGGCGCAGAGGGACGTACCATCGACCAGGTATTCCGTGCCCGGCACGTCTTCGTGAATATCCACCGCGGCCATGGCTTGGAGGTGCTGCTTCACACTGTTATAGCAGAGAGTGCGAAGGATGAGGGATCAAATGGTCTGACGATGGTCGTCGGTGTGGTGGTGGTGCTCTTATGGTCTGACTCGACTCGACTGCTGATGCTGGCCCTATCTATACTTATAGACATTTGTCCGCGTGAAGATCGTCGAGCCGCCTCGCCACCGGTTTGGCGGCCATTGTTATCCGAGGTATCGATCTTATCAGGACCGCGGAAGGAAGAGGAGGTAGTGGAGGAGGAGGAAGAGAGAGGGCCCTATCACCTGCTAGTCTGGTTGGGACGTACATACTAGATACGGACTGGACGCTAGCAGCAATCATCGCTATTTATTTACTATAGAACCGCTTTCCTATCCTTGCTGTGACTTGGTTTAGCATTGCCATCGCTGGTACGGGCCGGCTCCATGGATCGGATGGGGGATGGGGGAGGGGTGGGGGGGGGGAGGGGGGGCGCGATAGGTGGGATCCACTCACCCTCTCGCTGTATGCGGGGAAGATAAGGTCGGAGGCGAGGAGGTGAAGGTCCATGCGAAGAGGAAGCCGGGGGGGTTGGTGAGGTCCAGCCGATCCGGGGGGAGAAGGTCCAGGCGAAAGGGGAAGACCTCCAAGTCCAGTCCCGTGATAACGCCTCGCTCGTCCCGTTTACCTAATCGCCAACCTTGGGCCCGGTCGCGTGGTTGTCGGCTCGACCGTCCGTTTCCTTTTTGGCTGTGGAAAAACCCCACGAACCGGTTGGCGACAGGTGCTAGAAGGTGAATCGAGCTAAGTTTGGCGCAGCGATTATCTCCCGGGACATCCCACCCACCCGCTCGATTCTCTATCGTGAGATCATGTAACTATCGGTATCGGCAGGGAAGACCGCGTCTTGAAGTCTTGTATCCAAACGTCCAAGATCTCCCGCCATAGCATCTTGATTAGTGGCAGGACGTTTTGCATGCTCCCTCCGCGGATGCTGCTTGCCGTGTGCGCCTTGCATGCCTAAGAAACGTGGCTGTCTGGTGCCTGCATGCCTGCTTGCCTGAATGCCGTTCCCGTCCCTGCGCTTCGACCTTCAGGCCCTCACTAACGCGCGCGGATTTACCCCGCAACACCAAACAAACACCCCGCACCGCCCCTTCGGTCTGGACAGCGTCCCTCACCTCATCAACCATCTCAGACCCGCAAGATGCGTTCGCACCCGCGTTCGAGCGGAGACCCACCGTCGTCGTCCAGAAGAGGGATTCTGGTCACTCATCCGGCTCTCCTCGGAGTGATAAAACCATCAGCATCCCCGCCGTGACCTGGCGTCTCTCACTCACTCTCAAAACCGTCCCTCTCCTCACCCCCTCCCCCTCTCTCTCTCCATCTCTCGCTCCCTCACATCTCCTTACCTCCACCCTGCCGCTACCATGCCATCCCCTCTCACGCCCACATCCTCCATCCTCATCGTCGGCGCCGGTACCTGGGGCACCTCTACGGCCCTCCACCTCGCCCGCCGCGGCTACACCGACATCACCGTCCTCGACCCTTACCCCTTCCCCTCGCCCATCTCCGCCGGCAACGATGTGAACAAAATTGTAGAGCAAGGTGCTTCCCCGCCTCTCTCCAGCGCCTGTGCTGACCACGCGCCTCGCTCTCTCCCGTCCTCCAGAAAACAGCCGTTGACCGCAAAATCCCCAAGACAGGCAACTTCTCCGAGCGGGAGGCCGACGGCGCCTACGTCAGCGACACTCTCCTCGCCCGCGCCACCGAGGCCTGGCAAAATGACCCCGTCTTCCGCCCGTACTACCACGAGACCGGCTACATCGTCGCCGCCTCCACGCCCGCCACTATTCAGGCCCTCAAGGACCGCGAGGATCCCCGACCCGAGAAGGGCTTCGTCGAGCTCGCCACGCCCGAGCAGTTCCGCCGCACGATGCCGGAGGGCGTCCTGACGGGTAACTTCCCCGGCTGGAAGGGTTGGTACAAGGCGACCGGTGCGGGGTGGGTGCACGCCCGCAAGGCCATGGAGTCGGCTGCCCGCGAGGCCATGCGGCTGGGCGCGAAATACGTGACCGGTTCGCCTCAGGGCAACGTCACCGAGCTGATCTTCGAGGACGGCGATGTCAAGGGCGCCCGCACCGAGGACGGCAAGGAATGGCGGGCCGACCGCACCATCCTCTGCGCTGGTGCCAACGCTCCTTTCCTCCTTGACTTCAAGGATCAGCTCCGCCCCACCGCCTGGACGCTCGGTCACATCCAGATGACCCCGGAGGAAGTCGAAAGATATCAGAACCTGCCCGTCATGTTCAACGTAGAGCGGTGAGTCCTCTTAATTCTTTGTCCCTCAGGCCAGCAAGCAGAAGCAAGAGCTGACCATCCCTCCCCTCTTCCCAGCGGCTTCTTCATGGAACCCGACGAGGATGCGCACCAGCTCAAATTCTGCGACGAGCACCCGGGCTACTGTAACTGGACGGTGGACCCGCGCACCGGCCGCAAATCCTCCGTCCCGCTGGCCAAAACCCAAATCCCTCTCGCCGCCGAACGCCGCGCCCGCGCCTTCCTCCAGGAAACCATGCCGCACCTCGCCGCCCGCCCCTTCGTCTTCGCCCGCCTCTGCTGGTGCGCCGACACCCCCAACCGCGCCTTCCTCATCACCCCGCACCCGGACCACCCCTCCCTCGTCTGCGCCGTCGGCGCCTCCGGGCACGGCTTCATGCACATCCCCGTCATTGGATCGTATATCGTGGATGCGATGGAGGAGCGCTTGGACCCGCCCATGCGCCGGCTGTGGCGCTGGCGCCCGGAGACGGCGCAGGGCAGGGATTGGGAGGATACGTTGGGCCGGTGGGGCGGAGAGAATCGCGTCATGGATTTGCAGGCCCTGGGCGAGGAGGACTGGACGAGGATTGGGGTCGCGGCGGATGCGAAGTTGTGAGGCGGGGGAAGGGGGGAGGTATACATGGAATGGGAGGGATGAAGGAGTCCTGTTCTAGGTTTCTGTATATATCTTTTTTTTCCTTACGTGCGTGTCTGAGTGGAATTCGAAAAGTAAATAGTTAAGACATCTATTACTCTTACCTAGCTTTCCGGCCCTGCAGCAGCCTCGAGATATTTACTTAGAAGAGAGTAGGAGGGATACTAGTAGTATAAATCGTAGTAGTAATATATCCCGCCGCCTAAGTATTACTTATCTTATACTTCTTTATATAGTAGCGCGGTCTCTATTTCCGCTTAATATATTAATTTAGGCTTAATAGGTAAGGGCTCTAGAGGTAGCCTCCTTTAGTTAGTTTTTAGAGGTTTTAGTATAGAATAAAATCCCTCTTAGAATCCTATATAAGCTCTAAAAAAAAGACCTCCCTATACTACTAACTAAACCCCTATATAACTACTAGACCCTCCTATTATATAAAAAAAATAAGAAAAAACCCGACCTCTATCTATAACTAATTAATCCTAAGTATATATCCTACTAAATTCGTGCGAATTTATACTAAAGAAAATATTATATAGACTATTTTATAAGCTTAGTAATATAAATTAGCTAGTAATTAGTAGATTTTAATTTAAATCTAGCCGGTTTATAACTTAGTAATTATAAGTAAATTTATTAATATAAAGTATCTAGCTATTTATAACTAAAGTCTAGCTAGTTAAAGTATATATACTACCTCTCTTATACCGCCCTTAT